>OW679202.1:96994134-97102278 GCA_940337035.1 Agriotes lineatus
CTTGGAGCAAGCCAAAACTATGCAATAATTAACGGAGAATTTGTTTTGTTACCTAGCACGAAGTTAACTTTCTAATTGTGGCGAATTTGCGCTTTTCGTCGGGTCAGGCAGATGTTTCGGCATGTTGTAAAGCAGGGCCCGGGCGACGCGTCGACTTATTGATTGCCAGTAATCAGAGTGTATAAATATATCATCTCACAGCTTGGCTTCCCTCCAAGTTTGCCGCTCAACGTGATCAAATTTTCCAACATTTGAAAAGCCCGGAATCCGAGCAAATCCATATACGTTAATATTGGATTGAAATGCCACTCGCGTTCACCAATTATATGAAACCTTTTAGTTGTCCAAGTACGCCTCTACTCAAAGCAAGAAAATCATTTTAATCACCTCGCAGACGCTTAAATTTACTTTTCCTTTTATGTTCTTGTAAAAATATCCTTGTCTTAAGCACTTTGATTTTGGACGAAAAACTTTTTTAATCCGCCCTGCACTCGTTCTAATAACGTCAGAGCTGAAAACACCTTGACACTCCTTCATTCAGTAGAAAGTTGGGACGATTTTAAAAGACGTTCTATTTTTGTCACGGAAACTGTTCAGATCCTGAAATGAATGGGAACCAAACAAAAGCTAAAATGATTTTAAAATGTTTCGAAGGAAACTCAGCTGCTAACCGCTTGAACATTCTTTTTCCAGTAAACGGAATAAAGATTGCCATGGAAAGCGTCGCTCTGTTTCGTATAACTCTAATTGTTAATTAACCATTTGTCGAGTCATTAAAGAGAGAACGTCCTAAAACTGCCTTTGTTCCAAACAAAAAACACTTCAGATCGATGTAAAATAGGTTTTAAGCCCTATTGTGTTTTGACTAGCGATCTACCCGTTTTTCGATGCTTCTTTTCACTCCCTACTACAAAGCATACTTGACGTCATTGACCGTTGCATAAGTAATATAGTAATTACTTTATTTGCACATTTCGTTGGCAGATAAAAATAGCAATGTACAAGTAGAGAATTTCTAGATAAATATAACTGCTGACTCAATTGTCAAGAATTACAGGTATGTCTAAAAACCTCTGATTAAGCAGGACGCTTTTTTGGCACAGTTTTACTAAAAATAGTAGATCAGGGTACACATTGAAACATGTTACTGTAGAATAATAGTACCTACGTATTGAATAATATTAGATTATACAAACACACCGCTCAAAAAAAGCAGACCACTACTAAAAATTTCCATAATATTCAAAAATATATTGTAATGGTTTACTCGTACCTGCTCTCAGGCCTTCTATGCTGGTGCAAATCGCTGCTGGTGTATCCAAATCATTGTAGTGCTGCAATTCGGACTTCGTTGCTCCAACATCGGATATTAAACTGATCACCGAAAACATGGCTTTTACACACAACTAGCCCCACGCCCGGATTTCAGTTGGAGCTCGAATTATTTAATTTATCGAAGATCTACAGCATTTTGTTTTTTACGGAGCCAACCCCAAAAATTTGGCTTGCTTCACTTGGTAATTGTTTTTTCATTCACACATATCACTAAGTGACCTACTACATATTGTTATTTGTAATTACACAGGTTATGATCTTAAAATTAAATGTTTGTTTTTCGAAATGTTAGATGTCGTAACGCTAACCTCACTTTCGTACTATTCACAGCACTTTTCACTTATTTTTGCACTTTTATAGGCTCTAAGCACGAGAACTTTTGTCTCGCAGAAGCTTATAGGTTGTTTTATGCTCCTAGGCATGTTACGTGACTTCTTATCACTGTATTATTACCCTCAACTTAATTAACAATAGCATGGTTAGATATAGAATAGAATAGAATAGAATAATAGTACCTACCGTATTGAATAATATTAGATTATACAAACACAACCGCTCAAAAAAAGCAGACCACTACTAAAAATTTCCATAATATTCAAAAATATATTGTAATGGTTTACTGCCCATAGCAATTCTGATTGACGAATTAACTAAATGAATAAGATCAACATGAGCACAGAATTAATATTTTATTTATTGCAAGATAATCAGTACTTTACATTAATAAATGCACTTGATGTGAGCAGCAGTAACTAATAATTTGAGGGATAAACGTTAGCCTGAAAAGAAGCCGAGTAGCGCAGATGAGTAAGCGCTTACCTTGCATTAAGCAAGTCGTCGGTTCAAATCCTGTAAAAGCCTGAATTTTCCGCAGCCTTGGCGATTGGAATCGGACTCGGTGAGACCATTCACAGTTGGGCACCAAATTAACTGCGCTCTACTCAGAACCACAGACCTCACACAATGGTTGCTGTGCAAGCACAAAAGGTGCGCTCCAACTTTGTATCCCGAATCCGGGTGAAGTTAAGCATTGTATCGCCAGATGCAAGCACATAAAGCACCAGCCTCTACAATGTAAGGTAACAACGAGGTTACCGATTATACATACAAGTTAACATGAAATAAGGCAGGTTTCAGAAGGGTTACGTTTAGAGTGTCAGATATGATCGATGTTCGGAGGATTTAATTTGTAACTGATGGATTTGAGCTTAGTTACGCTCATACATAATGTGAATAAATGATACGGAATTATTTGTTAGTACTGAAAGAATATGAGCGCTATGTCTTAAAAGTGTAAGCCAGCAAACGGCAAATTAGCTAAAAGGTAAACGAAACAGTGCTAGCAAAATAATGATTGCAATAGAGCAATGAAAAATGGAAGGCAAATTATCGAAAGACAATTAGTGAGACGCTAAAGGAACTCCAAGTGTAATAGTGCACTATAAACCATAGTGATTTAAAAGCAGAGCAAAGTGTAGTGAAATTTATTCCAAGAAAAAGACAATTTAAGTAGTTAGGAAAAGACGACGTCAAAACTGTAGTCCATAAGGTCAAACATATTATCAATTTCTTTTATAAAAATTGAAAATCTAGTTGCTAAGTGAAGTAACAGTCTTTTGTTGATAATGACCAAACATTTTATTGCATAAAATTATAACTAAAAAGACTTTTTTAATACCAGTTGTGTGTAAAAGTTATTCGCCAGTGTGCAGGGCATCTTTGGGTGTAGTTGCCAAGTGTTAAGAGGTCCAAGAGTAGCAGTTTTAGCCAGCAGAAAGATTCGTCCAAGAGCGAGGAACCTCGAGGGCTCATTTCCATAAGGGAACAGCATCGGCCAGCAAGAATTTTGAGTCCAACGTGTAGAGCCGTTCCTCCTGAGTGCCTGCATACAGAATTTCGAAGCAAGAAGCAACCACGAGATTTACCATCGACAAAGCGTTCCCAGAAAACGTATCCCGCCTACGAAGCAGCCCCTTTTCAAGGTAATTTCACAGCGTTCAAAACGTTGGAGTAGGTCCATTATTTTTGGATATTATCACGTTCAGACTGTCTACGAGGTAGAGCACCAAGTTCCAGTTGTCCAGGTATGTCCAGCTTCGAGAAATTTAGAGAGCGTTCTTTGAAAGTGCAAGATGTCGCGGCATTTTCCAGTTTTGGCCGGATGCAGAACAAAAAACGAGCTCGCGTGGGTTTGGACCTCACACTAGAAACAAAATGGGCTTAGCAGTTGCTACGTCACAGTATTAATCGTATTTACTTGATGCTTCCTTGCCATTTTGGTGTTTTAAAATTCAATTTTACGCTGTTTCCTGCGACCACAGATCATTTTGTTGTGGCAGTCAAATTTATTAGAGGTTATCTAAACGTCAAATGGAAAATGTGTATTTGCCCTAATAATTGAGAGTATTTGGCATACAAAGTTTTCTTAATTCTATGAACCGACCACCCTGAGCTAAGCCCTAGTTTTTTGCAAATATATGAAATAAGGAATGAGCAGTAAGCCATTTATTAGTGGTAATTATTATTACACTCTTTTAATTTGCAGGCAGTTCTTAATTGAAACTGAAATATTTTATAAAGTGTAGTATACCCTTGCCATAGTTACATTTTATTTAAAAACACTATTATTATATTATTTAATCTAGGGGCTACTACAATATATATTGAAGTGGTATTAAGCCCTACGACTTGGCTCTGAATGCAGTGCAGAATGGTTGACAAATAAAATAAGCACAGAGTTGAGATATTTTAAGTAACTGCAATGTTGAACTAATAGTAAATGCATTAGTAAAGAGATGCGAGAGCTAATAATTAGTAAAGAAAGGCATACTAAAGTAAAACATGTTCAGAGGGTTTCGAATTGGCTTGTGAATTAAGATAATTTAATATGAAAGGTTTGTGCACATGCAAAGTCAGACCACAGAAAATTTATTGAACACAAATAGTTTGTTGTGTGCAATTTGAACAAAGCGTAAGGTTATTAAGTCAAAGAATAAGATGAAAAATTGTGAACTAGGCAGAAAGGTAAACCGATTTGAAACAGAAGAGAAAGAATTTGCAAAAGAGCAATTATTAAATATTGGCAAAAGAATGTAGCGAACGACATGAAAGTGCGGGACTCGATAACCAGTGCATTTATTAAAAACAAAGTGAATATAGCAGAGCAGTGAATATTAAAATAATATTGTGTGCGCCATCGCAGAAAGACAATGATAATTATAAGAAAAAGACAATATTTTAGTTTGTAAGAAATTTGAAAATTTAAAATTATATAATCAAACTTATTTCTATTATGTACTGAAATTCATCAAAACTTATTTTCGTTATCTTTGTAACTTAGCAACCTAGATTAGATTTTGTTTACTAACGGGAGAGAACAAGTGAAATAAAATTACTTGACGTTTGTGACAATTGTTGCTCAACTTTAATAACTGATTTTGAATAATAAACGAGCATATTTACAGTTTAAAATTATCGCATTTTATTACCCATGTGTTTGTGTTCCTGTGGAGGTGTTTGTGAGGCTTTACACCACAAATAAATTATAAAATTCTCCGATTCCATTCCGAGGACTTCGGCAGCAGCCAACTGGGACGTTCGAGCTCCGTTACCGGTGAAGAAAAGTATCCTGAGCCAGACGACTGTGCAACAGGGCGTCGGAAGAGCCTGTAAGAGGGCCACCACCATCAGCAGCAGCGAGGGAACCGCCTCCAGCAGGAGATTTGACTAGCAGCACCTACGATCTTCTACGTCGCAGAACGACCCAAAGTTTCCAGGTAAGAAAGTGCCTCTAATTCATGTGTGAGCGTCGCGGTTCGCAGCATAGAGCGAGAACCAACCTTTCTGAAAACGACTCGTGCATTTCCCAGCGTCCATTTGCTTTGGTTTTCTAAAAATTGGCGTGGATTGAGCAATTTCTGCAGTTCGAAAACAAATGCCAGAAGTAGCGTCGCTTCGAACAATCAAGGAACGGTCTTGACGTCAGCATAGAACAAAAGCTAGTTTAATTGCCAAGCGGGAAAAATTCAAACAACTTACCTGATGCGTTGTTCATAATTACACGAGTTTAAACATTTAGATACGCCGTCTTGCACGACCGACTCATTTGTGTTTATCTGACAGTTCGGGATTTATTTGACCTAACTACTAAAAACCGCGCACTCGAACTACTTTGAATTTCGAGATAGTCAACCTCAGATTATATGTTAGAAGATAGCGAAATTCGGGACCTAACCTGTGGAGAGTTTCATGTTTTAGTGATGAGCTAGCACACTGAGTTTGCAGTTAAATAGAATATTACAAAATAAAGGGCGTATAACCATTTTATTAATAATTTAATAAATAAAGATTACATTTCATTTTAATCAGTTTTACCAAATAGAAAAAAAAGCTTATAGAGCTTTCCTTAGCCACAACAATATGTCAGATTTATATCGTAGATATCTTTTAAATTAGAGCTGTAGCAGTACAAATCAACCTTTATTATGCAACCGTGTTCTAAAATTCTTTCAATTTATGAAGGTTGAATGTGTTCAGCTACAATACATAACCAAACATGCATTTCAACTTAGTAAATTCTGTAAAAATAATGACAATTGAATGTAGCTACCATACTAAGGTCATTAACAACTTAAAACATAAAATATGATACCGAACGAAGTTGAAAATGCAAGAGCTATTGCATGGTAGAAGTTTTCGTTACGTTGTAAAAGTGCAAACTAAAACTTATTCTCTTGTTTTGAGGTTGGCGAATTAGATACCAGAAAACTGGATATCTATGTAGAAGAGCTGGCCACGGTCGCAAAGGGAAAACAACTCTTATCCATACCGTTATATTGTTAATTGTGCTCTAAGTACGCGCATTTCAACTGCGAGAGACCTTAAAACTGAACTCTGGAGGGCCACAGGAATCCAAATCTCCGATCAAACTACATAGAGCATATTGTGGGAATATCATCTGATGTCTAGAAGACCAGTTTGCAGACTGCGTTTAAGTCTGCAGCAAAGAAGAGCTCAATTAACATTCGTTTTAAAGCATGTAAATTGGAGTATGAACCCGTGGTCCTTTGTCTTCCTTTGCGATGAGTTAGGGTGTGAGCTGGTCATGGGGAGGGTTTGTCCAGGAAACCAACAGGTATGGAAATAGATCTATCATGGTCTGGGCAGGAAGTACTCTATACAATAGAACGAACCCCATTGATGTCCAGGGAATGTTAAATGCTGCAAGGTACATATATGACACATTTGCTGAACATGTGGTACTTGTCGTAGGTATGGACGCTGGATTCCTACTCGAGTAGGATAACGCGAAGCCAGATACTGTGTTGTAATTAGAAACTTCCTCAAAGAACAGATAATTCCAGTCATGGACTGGCCTGCCCTTAGCTCTGACTGAAACCATATTGAACATCCCTGGGATCAGCTTTATCGAAGTTTCATGGCATGTTCTGCGACCCCAGAAAATACTGAATAGTTAACAGCAGTGCTCCTATACGAATAGGATGGTATTCCGCAGGAAACTATACGGAAACTCAATCTAAGTATGCCCAGAAGATGTCAGATAGTCATCCTAACCGGCGGAAGTCACACCCGTTATTAGTTTCCTTTAAAACACATAAGCAAACCTTTGTTATGATGTTTATTTTTATTTTTTTTATTTTTATTTTTCACAGGATGTCTAACAGAATACATAGTATCCCAATGATAAGACATCACACATTACACATATATATGTAGATGGTTAACGTTAATATATTCAGAGAACAAAACGAAACAAAAAAATATATATATCTAACTATGGATATATAATCACTTTAAAGCGAGCACAATAATTGTTCTATATACAAAACTAATTGAATATTACATATACAGACACCATTTGAAATTTTAAACATAGATTACATACGAGCAGAGTGAAGCTCTGCAGTGATTTTAGATTTAAATTGTGTATTAGATACTGAAAAAATTTCTATATTACTGTAAAAATTATTATAGGAGTCCAGAATTATATATAATGATGCATTTTTAAATGAACTGGTATGGCAAATTTGAAGATAAAAGAGTGAGTGTTTACGAGTCGGATAGTGGGGAAAATTGAAACTGACATCATGTAGCAAGACCGTATCGATTTTATTATGAATGACTTTATGTATAAAAGATAGATCTAGCATACTGCGTCTATCGGATAAACTTAATGTTATTGCAATTAAGTTTTTGTAAAACAATTAACATTGTTTTCTTTTACAAATTCTTTTGAGCAGTGTAGTAACATATTGATTTGGTTATTTTTTATCTTTTTGCTATATAACGTTCTCTTCGTTTAGCCTCAATTAGCTGGTAAGATGCTGGTTTATTTTTGGCCATTAATAAAAGAAGTTATTCGGCTAGCTCATAGTAGGGTGGATCACGATCTATGTAGCTGCAGCTTTACATTATATGAAAAATGGAATATTTAAGAGCTCCAAGAACCTTACATTAACTTAGAAGATACTCGACCAAAAGGAGAAGGAGAGGCCTAAAACTAAATTCGATCAGACGTCAGATCTCTTGAAGGTATTAATAAAAGTCTCATGCATAAGACCTTGAGCGGCCAACAGTGATTTCCCTTCCAAATACTAGGAAATCCTGAATCAATCAGATGACTGCAAAGATTTAGCCAACCACAAAACTAAATTTGCACCAGATTACCGAAGATTTTTCGGGATAAATTTCATTGCAAAACTTCCTAAAAGAGCACCAAAATTTCCAAAAATACGAACCAGAGACAGCTCTACTCTGAAGTTTTATACGCAAAATTTTCAAAAAAGGAATACCAGTTGCGTTCCAAAAATTACTTGCAGTGTACCCCAATCAACGCTAGTGATAAATATATTCCTTACGTAAGCTTTAGTAATAAATATGTTCGCATTCTCCATTACACTATGCTACTAAAGGCATTTATATGAAGGATTTAGGATGTACTATAACCAGAAAGGATTAAAAACAAGAAAATTAACAGCTTATACATTTATAACGCGAAATAAGAGAACAATACTAATATTGTATATCATAAAACAAAAAAACATAATAAAAAATTACTTTGAAGTTAAAATGGCACTAATATGTTAAGATTAGGTGCTATAGTCTTAATATATGGGTCAGAATGCACTTAATTATCTTCTTGCAACTGGTAAGTATCTATGTAGTCTTATAAGATAAAAACTCTACATTTCATAGTCGATCTGAATTTCCCGCAGGAATGTGTCAAAGCTAAAGCACCTTAAAGTAAGGAACACTTCCAGCAATTCCAGTTTCTTTTATTCTTCTTCTAGTTCCGATCCCTTGGTAAACGGAACACTTTGGTTTTCCTTTCAAAAGTACTGCTCTGCAGCTATTCTGCCTTATTGCTTACAGGCTTTTGCTTTTACGTCACTAGCTTAGTTTTAGAGGATTATTTCAGATTTTGTCGGCTTAATCCATTTTTCATTCTCAAATTGCTTCTGCACAATTAGCATTTCTCACTATACGATCACGTTAACATTTATTTTTATTAACGCAAAGAAAGTAGGGATTTCAGGCGATAAAAAGGCATAAATAACTGTCAGTGTAATATTTGAAAATATAGCTAGTCATGTTGACATAAAGAGAAAAAACTTTTTTTATTGCTAGCCAGAGTATCATTTAAGACAAGTAAAGGTTGCTTCAACTTATTTCCATCATTGTGTCACCTTTATCGTAACTTCTGGCAAAAATGAACTAACGTTGTCAAGGAATAATTGACGACAACGTTCATGTGAAGTTTGATTGAAATCTTGCCCCTGATACTATTATTTATTAGTCAATGTAAAATAAACGTTTTGTATAATTGTGTTAAGGATGAATATTTTATGGTTTTGGGGTGATTATTTTTAAGTTATAATTACTACGTTTTCCGTTTCTGAAATATTTTGAGCCCTGAAATGTAATATAATCATGAGATATGTATTAAGCATTAAGTCATAATTCCGTGTTTCGGAGACCCAGACTGCACGTGAAAGCAATGTACCGTATGAAGGGGTGCTGGGTTAAAAATTGAATTCGGAATGAGAGAACGTTCGGTGCTGTGATCGGGGCTAGACGTGTGTTGTGAAAGTGGGCTGCTTTGCGTAGTTAGTTTCTGGCGCCAGCGATCGTGCGAGTATGCGAACCAATAATTATTTATAATCTGTTAAGTTGAAATAATGCGAGGCCAAGCTGCGAGCGCAGTCATGCGTATCCATAGGTAGTAAATTAGATTAGATAGAATAGAATGTACGTACTACCGTAGTCACTTGAATGAAGTTTGGTAGTTTTTTGGTAATTACAGCAGCCGGTAAATGTCAGAGGTTTTTTTCTCGCGCTGGTCAATTATGTGATAATTAAAGGTATGGATCCCACGAAAGCACGAGGTTTCGCACAGTGATCCGCAGAAGCATGATAAGTCCCACAGTGATAACGTAAACCCGCTGTATCCTAGCAAGATTTACGGTAGTTACTGTGAAAGACCAGTAACCTCCGGGTTTTTACCGACTCTGTACAGGTTGTAAAAATAATAATTAATCTAGGGGATTACTATTGGGCAGTACTATCAAAAAGTACTGACACCTAACCCAAGCAGTAAAGCCAGCGTTAAGGTGCCAAAGTGTTATAATGCCACTGCCGGAACTACAGATGGGCAAAGGGGGTGGCCACCCCCGGTAAATACAATTATTATTTACCAATGAGATTTACCGATCAGTGAGTTTGTGTTCTTTACATTGAAACGCCTGCGTCCATTACTGAGTCCACACCTGCACTGTTTGCTCCCCGTTGTCGCCTTGTGGTTATGGGTGAGTAGCATCCACCATTGTGGCGCATTTCAAAAGTATCGGAAATTTAATTTTATTATAACACACAAAAACGCGTCTAACAGTTGCAATCAGAAGGGATTTAATGGCGAATTATAAGATTCGAGCTTGATAATGACAGCAGTGTAACGATGACAGTTCAACTCAAAATGAAGTCTGGAAGCCCCAGGTAGTTGCCAGGCAGTCTTACGTCATCAAGTTGTTGAAAGGTCAACACAGGTGCTTGGGATCGCATTCTATTTGTCTAGAACGGTGTTTCCCAAAGTGTGGGTCGCGACCCCCTGGGGGGTCGCGGTGAGGTACTAGGGGGGTCGCCGTGAACTTCCAAAATAGGACAAAAACACTTTGTTAAATCATGTATTTTTATTTTAATAACGTAAATAAAAATTAACAAGTAGTTATCAAATGAAACATAAAACTAAATATTAATAAGTCCGTAAAAATGAAAGAGATAAATAAAGTAAGATATTTACTCACTATCACTACCGCAATCACCACAACGCCCTGTTTGGAACTGAAGTCTCATTGCACTTTGCTGCTTATATAAAGCCACACCGAGGCTTTGAGAATAAGGTACCGCCATCCATTCCAAGATTTTGTTCTCCCAAATTAAAAAGGACAGAACATTGTAAGAAAGTGAGAGTGAGAGTGAGACAATTGATAGCTTTTCCCCAAATTAAAAGAGACAAAAGATATATGTTTGCACAGCTGGCGGTACCTTATAACAAAGATGTGATTTAGTAACCTTATTTGAGAACGTTCCAAAGTGCCATCTAGTAGCGAAGTAGCGAGTAGCGATGTACCTACAATGTGCAGTCGATTTTTTATCATTTATTTTTATTGTAAATGGTAGTCTGACAGAAAAACTACTAGTTGCTAGTGGGATAGATCGCAATTAAAATAACTGTTGAATTTAATTTTCAATTTATTTAATTTAAACTTAAACAGTAAGGTAAAATACAATCAGTTACTTGTAATTTAGTTATGCTATTTTTGTCGCTATTTTGGTTTGAGTGATGAGTAAGGGGAAGTAGGGGGTTGCGACAAATTTTTTAACAAAAAGGGGTCGCGCTTTAGATAAGTTTGGGAAACACTGGTCTAGAAGTTTTAGAACTGAACTGCATCAATAAATTCAGAAAAAAAAATATTCGGCAGTAAATATTAAATACACTTATATATAAGCATATTAGTGATATAAATTTCCGCTATTAGTTTAATTTGGTTGCTAATAATTTTTAGCTTTAGTGGACATTTTGTAATATGCATAGATAAGTTGCTTAAATAAATTTGACCAAAACAAATTCGTTGTTTTAATTGTTTGCTAGTCGTTTGAATCAAATGAAATTCTTTTAATATGTTTCTTGTGAACTAGGAATCCTACTTCTCTTATTAAGGTTTTCTCTCCTACTTAGCAGAAGAAGTTCACAAAGTTCCTCTAAGCTGATCTCTCCTTCAGACTTCGCTTATACCTATTATAATAGGCATAGAGGAATCTATCCCATTAATGCTCTTGTATTATATATTATTCCAAACTATCATCAAAAATTATTTTCATCTAGTATAGTCACGGAATATTTCCTAATTGATGTATGCAACTACGTTTATACTTAAATGTTTAACATGACATTTGATTTTTTAGTGACTTATAGTTGCATTCACAAATTAGTAACTATTTCATAGCCATACTAGATGAAAATAATTTCTGATCATACTATATAATTATAATGGGTGCCTGATCTATTTGGATGTAGGTGGCATGAATGAATGTTTGGCTCGCTCAGAATCTTCCACCTTGGTTAAACGAGTTGAAAGATAGTCTGGGGTAGGGATTAGGTAGAAGTGAGTGAAAGGACAAAGTTCTCGCCGGTAAAAGGAGGTGGAAAAAACCAAGATGGGGACCTACTTGCTAGCACGTTTACAAATCAGAGAGGAGAAAGTGATTGCTGCAGAATATATTTGCACATATTATGGTAAAATATATTAAATTGGTGTATGAATTCAGCAGCTGTAGCAAAAGGACTTAAAATTTCAGTTGACAGTTTTTCTTATGTTGACATTATATATAAGAATTACCAGATAATAAACATTTTGTGTATGATAAATGCAGGTCCTGCAATCTGTAGTTGCGTTACAGTTGAATTATTTCACCTCGAAAAATTGTTGTTCACTCTCATTTATCCCCTCAAAAAGACGCAACGGTTTCTATAACCAACCTTTAAATGTGTTTTTTTTTTAGAAATATGCGTTTCTCATTAGTGTGGCTTAGAACTTTTTAACAACATAGGATAAAGCAAAACATGAGGGCGATGTCGCAAATGTATGCAAACGTTGCGTTTCCATACTATAGTAGTATACCAGAATAACTACGTAAGATATGTCGCTAATCACCTTCAAGATAATCATACTGGAAGAAAAGCATCCTTGCACATATCAACAGTTTCCCAGTTTGTTGCTAATAACACGGATCGGTATTTTTGCCGTACTCTTCATGACGAAGCTCATGAACAAAAAATGGAGTATTAAAAGGTACCGAAGGAGCGATAGGCTTAACCGAAGGTCCAAGTGCATTATTTCTATGGCTGATTTGCAAATAAAACACAGTGAAAACGACGAAGTGCTCATTCTGATGGCATAGTAGGTACAGAACTCAAGTCTGAAATGGTCGAAAATTATTTGTACCATGACAAAAATCTTTAGAGAAATGGGAAATTACTGATACGGGTAAAGATGCGTTGATCTTAAACGTAAGGAAGATTATGGAGAAAACAGTTGTGGTTTCCTTAAAAGCAGTTAAAAAGGATGGAATAATTATTTTGAGTGAGAAGTAAAGGCTCATCGATTGTGAAAAGCCCATTGATACCAGCATCACACGAAACCTAGTTCTTAAACTGCAAGCATAAGAAGTCACAAGCTGGCAATACCTCAGTAGCAATGGTTGATCTGAAACGAGATCGAAGTTTGTTTTTGAAATTGTGCATTATGTCAGATTCGAGATGGAGATATTGATCTCCTTTTCTGTCACTAAAACAACAGTTATCCTGCATGTCTATCAGATAATGGGTCAATAAACTGTAAGGAAAAGCTTGACCTAATAAAATGCTTAGATAACTTGTTTACAATACGTAGTTGTGATGATGTTGGTGTCGAAATAATAATTTTTTATAGTCCTACCACTGCACATATAATTATGCTTCGTGGAATATTCACAAAACAAAGTAACCGCGAACCGATTTCAAAACACCCGTGTAAGCAGAATCGACATAGTATTTAATGTATACAAATCTAACGGCCTCAATTCTTGCGTGCGAACTAAAAGAAGAAAAGGATCTCATCGTCCAATTAAGTTGACAAAGACAACACTAAGAAACTGGTCTAATTTTCAAAAAATAAGCAAACACCTTTCCAGTGACTGGATACCCAGATAACATCAGTATCATACCAACGCTATGTCTTAGTTACTCGAGGGGAAATTGTTGTCTATTCTTTCTCTAATCATACAAAATGTACAATGGAGGGAATGGGATTCTACAAGAAGAAGCAGACTCGCAAATATGTCTTCGTTCATTTCATGTTGTTGCATAAAGGATGAAAAGAATTCTTGTAAGAGGTGTGGATACGGATTTTGTAATATTAAGTTCTTCCAGCATTCCATGCCACGACAAGCACGTAATTCTGTGAGATATGGCGAATTGAGCATAAGGGCCCTAATCTTGCGAATTTGAAAGCAAAAATATAAAGAGTAGTCATAACTATGTATGTGTGTATAATCGTTAACCTCTTGTTAACCTTAGCGGTGTAGAGGCTGGTGCTTTGTACGCTAGCATCTGGCGGTGTAGTGCTCAACCTGCCCCGAGTTACGATATACAAAGTTGGAGCGCGCCTTTCATGCTTGCGTAGCAACCATTGTGTGTTAGGTGTGTGTCTTGGTGTGTGTTGACCTTGTTACTCTATCTTTTAGATCTGTGGTTCTGAGTAGAGCACAATTAATTTGGTGCCAAACTGTGAATGGTCTCACCGAGCACGGTTCAAATCGCCAAGGCTGTGAAAAATTCCGGCCCTCCCGGGATCCGAACCGAGGGCTTACTTAATGCAAGGCAAGCGCCTACCCATCTGCGCTACTCGGCTGCTTGGGAATAGTCATAACTAGATAATCAATTTAAATCAGACACAAAGAAAATTCCATTGCACTTGCCTGCTAGAGAGTTACGCCCAACCTGAAATTTAATGTCCTGCTTAAACTGCAGCTTTTTGTTGGTGGGATAGTTAAAAATAACCTGGACAAACTGTAATACCGAACCTACAGCTATCATACGAGGAAAGTCGAGCGCGTCAGTCCACAGAAGACGTTTATGCAGTTTGAATACTTACAGTCCAGTGGCGTAGCGTGTATTCATAATTTTATAATTCAACTAAGTATTTGAGTAGTGTACATATAATTTTATAATAAGTATATGTAAGAATAAATTAATTAATTAAGTATTTGTGTCACTTTCATTATCACTGTCGCTTAAGTCAATAAATTGATAATCATTGTTACTGTCTTCTACCACATTTAAGATTAACTCTTCAGTATGTATGTCCAAAAACGTTTCATTCTGAAGGAATTCGTCTTCAACGGCAATCGCTTTCTGACATCGGCTTTTCCAGTCTTTTTGGGATGAATTTATAAATGCCTGTTCAACCAACTGTACCACGTAATTAAATTTAAACATAACGTTTTCCCTGCTACTTTATTTTTTATCTTTGCCCAAATCAATTCAATCGGATTTAATTCCGGATGATAAGGGGGAAGACGTAATACGACATGTCCATGATTTTGTAGTAGAGCATCAAATTTATGTTATGTGACGATTTTCATGTTCATTGATGATTGTATCAGTTGAGGTGTATATAACTTTGGCGAAAATGCTATGGCATTTTGATGTAACGATCCGATCATTTCACTTTTTTTACTATTGGATGTCGGTGCAGGGTTCAATCGGACACTATAGTACAGAGCATTATCTATAACAACTACGGTAAATTTGGAAGGATTTCTTCTACCCATCTCTCAGAATGGGTACCGTTCATATCGTCGTCGCAATCTCCAATTTTTGTCCCAGATTTAAATGTTAATAAACAGCTTGGAGCAACACCCATCTCACCGCCTGCATGAATCGTGATTAATCGTTGACCCTTCGCAATATTTGAGAGCAACCCTTCGTTGCTATTGTCGCTCCAACATTATTTTGTATGCCCACTATGAATGTAGCTTTCATCCAAAAAGACAATCGGCCTACTTTCACTTCGGTAATATTTGATATTTTGGGAGTATTCTATCATCTTGCACGTTCTTCTTCATTAAAAGTTCTCTGTTATTTTTCCGTTTCTTCCATCTAAAGCCAATTTTTTAACAATTCTTTTCAATCAAGACACTGAACTACAGCAACCTAGATCTGTCAATAATTTTTCGCGTAAAGCCTTAATAGTGACATGGCGTTCTTCTGTTTTATGAAAATTCTAGATTATTTGCCGAATATCATAATTCTCATAATGTTCCAAATCTGTTACAAGATGTTTTCTCGAGCAATTTCATACTCACAGTACCATTATTTACTTCCAACAATGCACTGCCTTCTTTCATAATCGTTTATATTATTCTGACGATTTTTTTGTTGCTTTACAAGTTTTTTCTTTAACACGCTTGAAAACGTCTCCTACTTTCTTCTTAGATAAAATGGCCAAAGGTATTTAAAAGCTCTTATTTGTATTAATCTTTAATGATTTCTTAATTTTCCTCATTGTATTTAATATGTTTGTGATATAGTCTAATAAGTATCTAATTATAAATCCTTGAAAAGTTAAATCTTCAGCAGCAACTTAGGATAAATATCAGCCAATAATTTTATTTGAAAATACTAAACATCAAAACATGTGAATATATTAAACATTATTATCTACCAATTGATAAGTAATAGCAGAAACACTACCCCACTGCATTTGATGTTTTACGGATTCGGGTCTACTGTAGATCGGCATGCGCCGGTCGCTCGCCTTCTCTCGTGTACCCAGCTGTAGTTACAGTGATATTCTCTGATAAAAAAAACTCGCTGTAAAGTGGGTTGCATATCGTCTAGGCTGTAAACGGAAAGGTAGGTAATTGCTCACTCCGCCGTTGTTTTCCAATAATGCTAAATAAAGCAAAGTCGAAACTGTGATAATGTACCCTCAATAGAATCCGGGGCCACACTGTATGTAAAGATGTGATAAGACTGTCGAGTAATAGTGACCCTCCATGTCATGCTATAAAACACTAATCTCGAAAGATTAGGTATCGCCTGCTGAATATTTTAAATTGTTAAATAACCACCCTCTAGCTTCTTAGTAATAATGCCCACTGTACCGACACACTGAAAATTATATGGGACGCATTTAAAAAATATTACCCTTATAACAGAGTTTATGCCTACTGAGTGGATATCTCGTGTTTATTACTTTCTTATTTAAGATTCAACCCTCTTCGCTACATCCATATTACGTTACTACTTGATTTTATTTAAATTTTCCTTTTTAGAGCCTGTAGCAAAATGTATATAAGCTAATAAATCTGCGAATTCCGCGACGCGTCAGACACATAAAGTATAATACGAAACATTAGCATGGGAAAAAGATGAAGCAACTGTGTGTGCTTATCTGACTGTAAAAATGCTATAGAAATTGTTCAGAAGAATTTTAGGTGCAATGCAGCCCTCTTTGCATAAACCGCAATTCTTGTGATGCAAGTCGATGGAAATGTTCGTCTAGTAGCATTTCTCTCCAAATGGAACATGTATGCGGTTATAAGTCGTTATAGCAAAGCGTAAGCACCGATAATAACGTCTTCCACAAGTTTAACCCATACGTTAATTGTAAATTAGTGTGATAGGGAATTTCGTGTATTGAATTAGTATCAATAAACCGTTGGGGTAGTTATGTATTCAGTGCCCTAAAGATACACTAGCTAAATTTTGTTAAAGGCACCCCAATTATATATCTGAATTTATAATTAACCGAACCTTGAGTCTGAAGTAAATTCGCTTATTACACTGAAACTTTTTTCTGTATAATGGAAAAGCGTTTTATACATTGACCCTATATGACACTGCATGTTGCAACCTATTGCAACGATCTTGTTTTGTGATGATTTTCACTATAATTAAAGAAAATAAGATTACTTTTTCCCTTATTCTAGGAGCAAGTGTCAGAACTTTATATCGTAGTAGGTTAAGAAATATTCTAAGCAATATAAGATGATGAACAAAAATTTTTAAAAAACATAAGAACAGCGTTGTGTAGATTACGAAATGAATTCGTATCTATTTAGGGGGGCACCATGGTATTTTGGATGCCGGTGATAGTGTGGGAATTCCACTATTAAAAAACCTTCTAGACGATAGGAAATGTTTGCGGAGCTCAGCTACGATATTTAGATCTTACCGTATATCTGTATCTGTGGAAATGCTTATTTCACTTCAAAATAGTCGGAACTGCACTGCGCTTTACAAATAAAAAGCATATAGCAAATTCCAAAAACTCTATTAAAATAACATTTATAATATCACATTTAAGCTTGTTAGCCCACAAAGCTAACAGACGGGACTGCAAAAGAATTCCACAGCGGAATGTAATATTGGTACACTGGTGCAGAGTGCTGAAGGGGTTATACATAGAAAGTTTTATTCTAGTACATTTTATAATTAGCAGTAAATTATACATGCATTATAAATTGTAAAAACGTACATCAGATTTAGCTGAAACGTAGTCCAATCGGTGGAAAAATACGAAAACCAAGAGAAGTCACAGACACCGGGCGTCACACAAAATCTTGGCACGGCTCGTAAAACGACAGAAAAATAGAGAGCGTCTTCAGGGTATTGACTGTAAAAGTTGTTTTAATCTTACACGGAATGTAGAGGAAAATTTTCTCAAAAGCTTTGTTAGAAGAATGGACAACGGTTGTTCAAAGATTATGAGCAATTGGCTTGAATGGACACACGATGTACGGGAGATTTCTTCAGGAATATGCGTATGTGGGGATGGCTGCTTATGCAAGACGTTGATGACCGATATGGGTTCCTTTAAATCTGGTTTTCTGCGGTACTTCAAAACAAGGATTCGGAATTTCAAACTGAGTAGCCTGCACTTTGGGGAAGCTGGGTAGATTCTAAAACCCTCTGAAATTTGCCAAAACGACATGGTAAGGTGTAACAGCTACATTTATCAATCAGCACGTCCATATCACATGACAAATAGAAAAACCCTTAGCTTGACTGCTCCTGGTTAACTCTAAAAATAAAAAACCCCGTCCCGCGCCGGTTTAGAACAGGACGAGCATGACGCTCAGCTTTCAAAACAAGCTCCCGCTCAATGAATGTTGGCCAACATCTCAAACTGAACCGTTTCGTTCTACGCTGACTTTAGCATGACAGGCTTAACCAAACGAAAATGCCAACATCTTATTTGTGCTCGCTAAATACAATGCCGACGTTCAATTTTTAATGACCATAACAACTTAGTTCGAGGATTCTAGTATTTACCGTCATTACCTCCTCTACAAAACTTTCGCAAGTGTCTGCTGATGTTGTCCTCAAGTCGTACCGTTGCTTCCTTCAATTATATATTTTGGGGATACCGTTACTGTATGTTTCTGGTAACTTCGTTTTCGGTCTTATCTACAACTTTTCTCTAATTTCGTCATTTCTAACCCTATATCTCCTAGGTACACCTTTCAATTTTTGCAGATGTTTCAGCTCCACTACATTTATTTTATTTATTTATTTCGTACTCAGCTAACAGCCGTTAGGCCAATTATAGACGTCGCTGTACATTTTATGGGGACTTTCAACCCCACTAACGACTGTTATGATGTTATTATGACATCCGGGACCAACTATTTCCGTGGCAGCCGTACCACGAGACGCCGAAAGAAGCAGCCGTGGAACTCCTATCCAAATTCTGATCAGAAAGAGCGTTGCTTTTCTCTACTGATCGAACGTGAACGCTTGTTTAAGCTACACCACCCGGGACCTGGTTGCAGGTTGGATTTCTGTTTTCAAATCAGTGTCATATTTGAATGACCGCAATGAACACCGGGCCATACATATACTACTTTTAAAACTGTTTTTTTTATTTTATTGAAAATTGTCGGCATAGAATTGGTCTTTTCAACCAACCAATAATCTTAAACACTGGAAGGTGTTTACTTGTTCTAAATTTTCATCTATTTATCTCCCCTTTTTACCACGAGTACGTTGGAGCTTTTCATATCTCTGCAGTATATGTTCACGCTCTTTTGCAAAACTTTTTCAGATTCCGTGCATATCACTATATCGTCCACAAGTGCGCACACCCCGTTGTACCGATGCATTCCATGTTCTTGAATCCTCTTATTTAAGCTAACTTTCTTTTTTCTTCCATTAATAGGACGTATAGAAAGGTCCAGTTTAGCTGTGGCTTTAATTTTAAACTGAATCAATGCTCTTTCCAATTTCTCTATCATACTGTTCTTACTTTCCAGTTTCACTCTTATGATCAACCTCTTCCTGGTGCATCTGTTTCCTTTCGTCGTTGTCTTGTATTGAATTTGCGTCAAACATTCTTGCTATCCACTTATTTCTTCCATTTTTTAACCAAACTTAAAGGTGAAAACTTGTTTACTTGTTTACTGTCTGCAAGAAAATTAAAGATTACACGCGACTAGCTCAATGGAATGAGCGTGGTCTTAAGCTGATAGAGCAGGTGTTAATTTACTAGTGAACTTAATAGGTATAAGAAAAAGGATTTCCATTATTGGAGGGGACGTCACCGTGTTACTTTCATTGGCCTGTGTTGTAATGAGAAACCTCCAAAGAGGAAAGCCTTTGTGTTTTTGGAATGAGTTCGTTTCACAAGAAATCAGGCAAAATTATTATAATTCGGTTCGTATTATATTTTAATTCGGGGATTATTCTGAACGCCACGCAATGGCTATTTATAGGCCAAGGAAAGTATTCTTGATGGCCTGACGCGAAGTCAATCAGCGATTTACACAACCTCACGGGGACAGCTCAACATTTTGGTCCGAAAGCCAAGAGTTGGCGGCCAGCATGCAAGAACATTCGGAGAGAAATTTGACCTAATTTTTGGACTCGGAAATGAGACGGTAGTCGAATTTGAAGTTTTGCGATATATTAGTTGAACGTGAACGGAACTTCAAGTACTACTGCACTTAGAGAAGATTATATTTTATGTGGTACAACCGACGACCCCACAGAGAGCCAAATTGGCTTCCACACGGCTAACACATCGCGCTATGAGAAAACTAGCAGCCGCATGACGGCAACTATCCGATAGTCATCTGGCTTTTGAAGACTCGGGGTGCGTGCTGTCGCGTTCAGGCTTTCAACAAAAAATCACTATTCTCCGCTGGGCAGAACTAAGTGACAGTGTGATGTTTTATACCAACTTCACGTAGGGAAACTCCTCATTCTATTAGTACAACATATAATTACACCTTCGTGGCATCTTTATCTACTTTATGGATGTGCATCTTACTGTTTTACGATTTTACAGGTTATCCATACATATATAAATTAGGAAACATGGATAACGGCCACTATAACTCCTTAGTAAACCAAAAGACAGCAGAAAATTATTGGCGATTCCAAATGTTAGGGTACTGCAAGAGTAGCTAATAAACCGTTGTTTATAAAAGGTAAGAAATAGACGGAAAGACATCACCATAACTTCCAAAGTAACTAAATATCTGCCAACAACTTTCTAATGCGGTGACGCATTTCACTTCTAATTAAATTCCTAGATCCTTCAATCTACATTTAAATGTGACTCAGTATTTAAGGTCATGCTTATTGTTAATTTCAAATCACATAATTTTCCAATTACTAATAACCAATAAAATTAGACTCTAATGAACTACCGTAAAGATTACATTCCCTGCAGCGTGAATAAAAAATGCAACAATTTCAACATTTTCTATCCATTGTAGTGTGAAGGATTCGCAATCTCAGTCGTGTGACTGCATTATGATTGATTGATTATATGACGTTCCCACGATTTCTCTCTATAGGACTTGAAGCGGTAGCCGTATAAGAGGAAATTGGAAGTGAAGATATGCGATAAAGTTTGACATTTTAAAAACCACCTTTATAAAATTGTTAGTGATTGTTTTTCCTGAATGCGTAACCTAGGAAACAATCTGGACGCCGTCCGTATTCAAATTGCCATTAAATGGATAATTATGAACGTAGCGCTTGAATTGGTTAAACTAACTAGGTTTATTCCTTGCCTGCTGTGAACAACATAGTTTTTTGTTACAGTAAATTTGTTCAGATATAGAGTAGTGTTATTGTGCTAACAGTTGATATTAGATCACATTTCGTATACACCTCGTTGATTAATTATTAGGGTCACTAAATTCAATATGTGTCAAATATGTTTGCACTTCACGTGTTGTAGACAGGAATGTGCACACACTTTTTTCTTTTTTGTGCAGTGTTTATTAATATAGATACGCTTAATTAACAACAACGTATGACATAGCAAAATAAATCGTACATAACTGAGAAACTTACTTGCTACTGAATTTTTGCTTATTTTGTAGTTTGTGGTATATGGGGTGAGCTACGTGACTGCCAAGTGTGTTGTCTGTATGTAAGGACCAGTCAGTAATTGCGTTGACCGAAACACAAGTACGAGTACTAAAAATTTGATAGAACAAATAGGTCATGTAAAACTATATAGCGTTTATTGTACTGTACTGAAAATTATAACTAAATGGGAGGTATATTTGTTTTGTTTTATTAATAATTGATAGTACATGCTCTAATTACTATTTAACAACTGAAATAAATTATACTCTGTTACAGTTTTTGTTATTCTAGAACATATCTCCCACAAAATACATTAATTCAATAGGAAATCGATATTTCTAGTGTGCTATTGCTAGTATTGGAGAATATAATGAATTTGAATAATGAAACGGAATAACTGTTTACCTTTAAAATATCAATTAATTTGCTTATATTTGCAGTATGCAAATCTGAATATGAAAAACTAATAATTCTATGTTTGAAGTCCTTTACATTTAGTTTATATATGTCGAATATTATGTAACGAGTGCAAATTGGGAAATCTACCTGAACTGGTTGGTTAAATATACCAATCGAGTTTAAATCTGCTCTTATATCTGCAGTATCCAAGAAGGGAACATACTTATCCATTTCCCATTGGAGTGTGAACTGTATGTGTTCATAGAAATTGTGGAATAAATTTGCCATTGGCTATTCTCTTAAGAAAGTACACAAACTTGTGACTACTTGCATACAATTGCCGGCCGAGACTACCTCGATTGGAGACGGCGTGTACAGTTCTTTAAATATACTCGAACAAAGGCGCCAAAAGATTTTTACCAAGTAACGACAAGTGTATCCAGGCATTCAAAGAGAATTCGTAAACTCAAGTAGCACAAAATAATCTGAAAGAGAAGCTCAACTCAAGTACAGGTACCAGATAAATAATGCCAGAATGCGAATATCACAATATATAATTACCATCAATGCATATATAAAATTACAGGTTGACAAATTACGAAGACCTCACAAAAACGCATAAGGTCTAAATAAATATTTCTTAATACATACAAGTTCACAGAGCAGCGATACAAAATTTATCTCACACATTAAAATCAGGCACGGTTTGCAAGGCGATACGCTAGTATGCTTCCAGGAATCAAGCTCGCGGAGCGAACCGTATACTCCCAAGGTCACTTCGGCCATCCAAACGATAAATTCCCGCCCTGAGCGACTTGGGCATCCAAAAGCTATACAAGCTAACACCTTAGTCCTAACAGCTCCCCACTGACTGCTATAGGGGGAAAATAGTCTACAATAGAATACAGGTAAAATTAAATACAGCCCGAAGAAGGCTTTCTGACTCACCCGCGATGTTCGGGGCACTTGCGAAGAAGAAAACCAGCAGCGTAGAAAAAAATGTTCAGGAAAGTAGATCCGCCGAAAGGCGCGGCCAACCAATACACAAAATTAAACTGAATGCCCATACATTCACAACACTTTTACTGGCACTTAAACTTATTTCATGCTGCTAACGAAGGCAAGCCCAAAAAAGAAAGCTCAGCTAACAATTGCGACCTTTTAATCTCTGCGCTAGAAGCCAAAAAGTAAGCGTGGCACAAACGCGCGAAATATGAACTGAGTACCATAGCCCTTGAAATCGACTACATGTGTAACAATATGGTATAAGTACTACAGACTTCGAAATCAAATAGATGCGCAAATGAATTGTAATAATACCTCAAGAGCTTTGTTAACTATTTTTTTTAATATTGATAACCTAAGCAATTCTGATCAACTAGCACTGCTAGCAATTTCAAATAATTTAGTGTTTTCTTAAATTTCAAACGCTAAATAAAGTACACAAACTTAGCTTCAAACTTTCGAATTGTTTCTCTTTTGTTTCCTACTTTCACAAACATGAGAACGACGCTTGCGCCAAGTTCTCCCAACTTCTCACTTGACTCCGCGCAGATGCTTGTGCACAATTTCAACATATATTGTTTTTTTAGCTATCCGACTTCATGTTAAACGCATTTTAATTTAAATGTATAAACCTGGAAACAGGGATTATCTGCGACAATTAATTTTGCTCCTTCAAGCCCCTGCTTGCTAACTGCTGTTCTTTAGTGATAAAATACCCACAACACGTGTTCGAATTACACGATGTGGTTTTCCATAGTTATTTTGGTAATATCTCCTTGCTATATTAATTGCATATCATATCGCGTTTGTTGTTTGAATAATTTCTACCTGATGTATTGACCTTGATAATGATTTCAAAATAAATCGCAACGCCGTCAATAAAATAATTGGTTTTGCTCAACCACCCTCGAACTGAAAATGTGCCAATATACTTAGGTTTGAGTTTTCCAATTCCCAGCCCAAACCACTACTATTATATATGGGTAGAATAACCAGCTGTGTGCAATTAGTATCGAGGAAACTCTTGTTAAACCGTTAATTGAACTTGCTTCATACTACTTTAAGACTAGACGTTCTTTAGAATAAATTAAACGCAATGTTTGGTTATGTTTCATCTGATAAATGTGAAGCTTGGTATTTTTTTCCTGTAGGGTATTGACTATAGCTTATTTGCTGAACATGTATGTAATAGGTTAATTAGTGAGTGTATATATTTGACTCCCTCAAGGATGATTGGTAGTGGCTTTGCTATTTGGATGAGTAAGTTGTACGGCGGCATAATTATTAGTATTTGATATTGTTTTACCTTACAGTTTTCCCATTTTTTGGGTGTGCCGGAAGAAATTGTTGTCACTTGTCGCATTGATATTTGACCTGACAGTCACATTTTTATCACTTTATACTTGATATCCATAATAACAGAAGAAGAACAAATATTGGAAAGATGGAGACAGCATTTCAAAGAACTAACAAAAGCACAAAACAACATAACGGAGGAAAAAAAATTAACGAAATGGAAGAGGTTGTAGTCAAGAGAAAGAAGTTAAGGAGGCCATACAGAAGATAAAGCAAAGAAAAGCATCAAGAAAGGACAAAATAACACCAGAGATGATAAAGTATATAGGAAAAGAAAGAATAACTAAATGTACAAAGAGCCAAGAGAATGGAATGTAGGAATCATACTTCCCATACACAGGAAAGGAGATAAAAGAGTATGCGATCATTACAGAGGTTAGCGTTAATAAGCGTCCACGCGAAAGTATTTGCCAGAGTAATCGAGAAGAATAAGGAATAAGACAGATAATACAATGGAAGAGAGCCAATGTGGTTTTAGGAAGGGGAGAGGCACCCAAAACTTAATATTTACCATTAAACAAGTCACAGAAAAATGTATGAATAAAAGAAGAGAAATACATATGCACTTCATAGATCTGCAGGAAGCCTTTGACAGGATACAAAGAAAACAAACATGGAAAACACTAGAAAAAAATTATAGACAAAAGAACGGTAGAAATATTAAAAATAATGTATAGAAATAACATAAACATAGTAAGGACAAACAATGAAGGGTCAAGAGAGTTTGTAACAGAGATAGGAGTAAAGCAGGAATGTGTGCTGAACCCCCTTCTGTTTACAATAGTGCTAGATAAGCAATTAAAAATGCAAAGAAAAAGATGAAGACGTTAAAACTGGGATACTAGCAAATGCAGCAAACAGAAAGAAACAAACTTATGTTCGCAGATGACATGGATATAGTGACCGACCGAAACGAATTTACAACGTAACCTGGAGGTGCTATAAAAAGAATTACAGGAAATAAACATAGCGAAAACAAAAAGTATGGTAATGTCGAGAGAGAATAAAATACACAGCATAAAACTACAAGATAAACCAATTCAACAAGTAGAAAGTTTTAAATACCTAGGATCCATAATTATGGAGAACAATGGTAAAATAGACAAAGAAATCAAAGACAGAATGGGAAAAAACAGGAAGATAGAAGTTCCTAGAAAAATAAAAACAGAAGTAGTTAAAGAATTAGTAGTAAGACCGACAATAATGTATGGCAGTGAAACATGGAAATTAACAGAAAAACATAAAACACGACTAAACCCAATGGAATTGCGGTTTCTAAGACGGATAGAAAATAAAACAACAAAAGGTAAAACAAACCTACAGATGGACCCCGTAACGGAAAAAAGGACAATTAAGGTGGTTCGGACATATGCCGCATACCAAGGGACAGAATAACAATGAGAGTACCGGGAAAAATAAAAGAGGAAGACCCAGGAAACCATGGAAAGAGGGAATACGAGAGGGAGCAGCGAACAATTGAATAAGTTGGGAAGGAATAAAACAAGTGGTACAGGATACGAAACTATGGAAAGAAAAGTGCAGAATTCCACCCGATTTACACCTAACGGTAGAAAGGCATATGATTAAGTACACTTGATATCTTGAGAATGTAGAGCAAACCGTCTATATGTTACAAAACTCGAAAAGAATTGTCTATAAGAAACACATTGCCAAGGCAACTTGTTTTAATGCAGAATTCAAGTTTTTTTGCAACAAAATTATATAAATAAGAGATACTACTTACTAGACGTGGCTCGATGATACAATCTATGGTTCTAAGCCAGAAAAAACTCCAATGGCCACAAGAGTCTTGGCGAACTTCACTGCGATCTCCCAATTGGGCTTTAGCAATTGTGAGGTTCTAATGCATAATTCTACCTTTTAAAGAGGTGAGCGATCCCCATGTAATAGGGATGTTTCCAACAAGGTTGAGGACGACGACAAAAATATCTGCTATTCATTATATCATTATATTACATCATGTAGAATATTATATACGTGTTTATATAAATTAGATCTCCACCTATTACTGCATAACTAAATATCAATAAAAATTCCTAATATATCATCTCAAGAAAATAAAAAGATTTATAGTATAGATTTACTAACTTTGTTTGTAGTCGGATTTATTGCACTTCCGGCCGGTTGCAATTTTTTTTTTCACATTCACTATCAATTTCCCTATTTGTGTTGATAACATTTTTAAAGTAGTATTAGTATTTGAAGCTCTGGCAAATTTTACATCTTTGTCCACTTCTCGGTAGTTTTAAAAATTAATGTGATTAATTCTGTTTTGTTTCTACATATTGGCCCAATCCAGAAAGGAATAATCGTCGTCAGTCCTATATTTTTTGTTCAGCAATCAGGTAACCGCATAACCGCATTATAGTTTTTGAAATCCTCTTAGATCTCACATATATTCGAAAGAAGATGTCTCGAACGTTCTCGTCTGGAGATTGCCATATGCATTGATAATGTTTTCCGATATAACACATTAAAAGAGCAGAGAAACGCACAGTCTTAATGCTTTCACGCTAACTATTTTGAGATGCGTTAGATAGTTATAAAAAGAAATCACATTTAATATCCATCCTGTGAAACTATCGTCCAACTAGAGTACACCGCTATTACCAGTTTCTATTGAATCTCTAACGTAAATGTAAAGCATTTATTCCACCAACGCATGGGGCTTTTGCTGTTTAACGCCACATATTCAAACTCGCTAACGCAATAACACAATATTTGCTTCGCTTTCATCCCTGACACTTTTGCACTGAAACAATTAACGTAGTATCGGGTAGACACTGAAAAAAATATCCCACTTAATCAGCATTAAAAATATCATTGGGACCGTATTGTTTTTACAATGTTTGTGTGCTTTTGTGTATTCAATTCCCAGTTATTGCCGTACGTTCATCACACGTTATTTTGCGCAATTCACTTCTTATTCTTGTACCTTGGTAGTCCTTCATGATCTTGAAAGGTAGTATAATGTAATACTTTTATAAATGCTCCAAAATTAATTTCAATTATCGGAATGTTTTGAGCATAGTTTACCACAAGAAAGAAAGAACCTAAAGTAAACGCACTCTTATAAAGTAAACACCGGCGATGACAATATAACCTCCAAACAGTCGATAGGATTTGTGGTATTAATTGAAAACTGGATCCTCTATAAAAGTAGCCTGCCAATAAAAGTTAATTCAAACTAATCGAAACGTACGAAAAAGCAGGGCTTCGAAGAATCATGCTAAACAGCAAATGCTACAAAGACTGAAGAAGATGCAGAACCTACCGCATTCAAAGGAGGAAAGTGAAGTAACTGTGTCGAAGGAAGGAAATGGCACATTTAGAAAAACAAATACGCTGTATCGAAATGAAATATCAGAATAAAGATAAGAAAATTCCGTAAGGATATGAAAGTTATAAGAAGATAAGATAAGGTAAGGAGGGGATATAATAGTTAAAAATGAAGAGATAGAGAAGAGATGGAAACAATATTTTGAGGAACTGCTGCATAAAAGAGCGGAGAAAGACCAAATACATTTCCAGGAACCCTATGAAACAGAGAAAACAAAACCGCAAAACTTATTAGAGAAGGAACCGATGACACCTTACATAGAATGAGACACAATAAAAGCCTATGGAAAAACGCAATAACAGCACAAAACCTGCAGTTTGGAGAAGTTCAGAAAAATGAAATCTATTAACTAATGTGGCAAAGTTAAGAAACATAAACTATGCCGAAGTCATGAAACAGATCAATTATCCCACTGATCAGAAAAAAAGTAAATCGACTATGAGAGCGATAAAGGAACAGCTTTAATATACGTGGTGTATGCGATCTAAGAGATTTTAATAAAGGGAATTGTAGAAAAATATGCAGAGAATGTTTGTTCTTCTTCTTGTTCTTCGTCCAACATCGTTAAACGACGTGTGGTGATTACGAGACATCCATTATATTATTGATCTAATTGTATCACTCTATGAATGGTGTTGCACCATTTGCTCCAAGCTTTTGGTTGTCCCACTGCTGTTTCATATCTTGTATGTGGCTGATCTCCCGCGACGTCTTTTTATTTATGTTTTATTCTGAATTACCAATCTGTCGAAGTTTTTGCTTCCCGTCACCTAGAGGAAAAATTTCATATATTCATTTGAGATCGATGCATTTGTTGTCTTGTTGTCCATAGAACCACATTTCGAACGCATCACTACGCCAAAGGGCTGCTTGACGTATCACCCAGATTTTGACCAGGTAGACAGTTGTATCCACCACATTGGAATTTGCAATACGAGCGTTGCCTCTGTCCACAATCAGTGTCTTCGATTTGATATAGCCCATACTCTCTTTCAACGGCATTGGTTGTAATTCGCTATGAAGCGGAAATATGATATTCTTTGATCTGCGAAGGCTACTCCTTCATTACAGTTTTCAAATACCAATCAATCTCATGCTTACCGTCTATAAATACTTAAAAGCATAGGTGACAAAACACATCCTTGTTGCGACTTTATGTATAGGAATTTTCTCGATAACGATTTCTCTGGGCCGAAAAACAGAGAGCCACGAGCAAATCGTATTCTCTTGCTTTCACAATGACATTAGACAGGTTGAGTATTTTTTACAAACTCTGCTTGTTATGAAACGATTTTGGGAAGAAGCTGTTCCACTCTTGTTTGTATGTAGTATACATATGGGCTTCATGGGTATGAGATGAAAACAACAAATCAGTAATTGTTGCATGAACTTGTATCTCTTTTTGTGTGCAGTAGAAGAATAAAAGAAGTTGTCAAATCCTCTGGCCAATCACCGGTGCTCTAACTACTGTAGTAAAATTTATGAACTATTTTCAAGATGTTCAGGATTAAACCTTTTAGGGCATCTGCAGGAATGGTATGTATTCCAGCTGCTTTAACATATTTTATTTCACTATTATTTGTGGATTCTTGGTTGTGGCTGTCCTCCTTATCGTGCCAATAGAGGGGCTTGCAATATTCTCTCTAATATGCACGTAGGTGCTTCATCCAGATCGGTAACCATGTTGTCTTGGTTGTTTTTAATTGCCCAACATCTTGGCTTAAACGTTTTTGTGTTTAGAATTATTATGATTTTTATAGATTCTGTACTTGCCGATTTATATGTTTGTATCGTTCTTTATTACTCGTGGTCTGTACTTCGTACTTTACTTCTCGTCTGTCGGCCAAAAGTTCTATCGTCAGCCATCCAAATGCTGTTTCTTATCTTGTCCAAAGTTTGCTCCTAGATCAGCCTCAAATTAATTACTTATTTTTCGTAGTTAAATCTGTGGTATTTATATAGGAAACGTAAAGTAGTTTTTGTACTTCTCTCACCTAAAAAATGATGGAAGTATTGTATTCATGAAAAAATCACTTTATATCTGTATTGTTCAGGAATTTTCAAATTTATTTAAATCCCTGCGAAGGGTGCTTATTTGAACTTGACCAAAATTCGCTAAATTTAGTTTCAAACTGGTTGCCTCGGGTAAATCTTAGATGCCCAGGATCCGTTCTACTCAAATGTATAAAATACAGCAATAACACAGTGTAGATATATATTGTATGGTGTAGTTAAGTAGATATCAAATAATTCGTAGTTAATGAAAAAGTTATGTACGTAAATATTATAAAATAAAATTCCTTCGGTTTATTAGTTCGGCGTTGGGTTATTTTTGGGACGTTCGGCGACCCACACGCACGCTGGCTTGGCCCGGTTGCTGTCGCTGGATCCTCTCAAAGAAGTTTCGAAGACGGTAGGCGCGGATGATCTATAGATCTGATGTACTGGATCCGGCAGATGTGAAACACACTATATTTGCGCCAGCAAGGATGGCGTTTGTTTTTGGTAGTTCGCGGACGGACAAATTCAAGGGAAAAGGTGTTTTACGGTATCTTTGATGTTTACGGCGAATTCATACAGCCGTGGTACGGTTTTTGTGAATAAGTTTGGATCACTCGCAATAATATAAATTGGAAGTTTCTACCTTACGCAAAAGTCCGCTTTTGACAGCTCGAATCGGCGGTGAGCGCTAGAGGATTTCGGTCGGTCCGGACTCAAGGCAGGCAGATCAATTTTTCTACGTCGAGGCATCTGGATTTTGCCGGCGGGAATTAGCGCTATTCAAGTTTCTAGCACACTGCCTTAGGTAAATTCGACGCGGGATCTAACGTTATAACCTTCCGATATTTCTTCAGATCTCCACGTTTCAAGGTCGTTGGATGCCGAAAAACATGTTTTTTCAATACTGCCTGACCGTTTTTCTGTTTGTTTGTCGGTCCGTCCGTCTATCTGATGGCGGTATAGCTCAAAAACTATTTACTGGAGGAAGGCGATATTTTGCATGTGGATTTTGTCTAATTATCTCGAAACCGAATATACTTGCGGTTAAATAAATATAGGGTGAGCACGTATTGTTGTCAATTTTTGCTTTAGTTCAAGGGCTATTAGTTAAGTAAATGTAATATTTTGCATATCGCTCAGGTTTTTGCAGTAGACAAATATTGACAAATGTTGGACCCAACAGATACAGCGTGAACACCCTAAAAATTTATTCTTTTTTTTTCTTTGATATTTTCAAAATTTTAATCTCAAAACTTCTACTTGCGAGGGAAGTTCCGAATAAATTTACAGGTTTGTTTATATAAATTGATGACCCTCATCAAGACTGAATCATGATGATTATTTCAGAATAGTTATACTATTTTATGATTAGCCTGCAAATTTAGATTGATTATAGTTTTATAAAAAGGTGCAAGCCTTTTTTACTTTCACATTGCCTTAAGTAAAATATAAAAATGAAATTATTAATATTAAATCATAAGGAAACCAAAAATACTTATAAAAGCAATATTCAAGAAGTTCTTTTAAAGTTTACTTTTCTTTGATTAAAGCATGCTTCAATTATTAATTTCGCCAGTTAATCATGTTCAACCCCTCCCGAATTACGTATATCACAAATACTACCTTGTTTTGGTTTCTATGTATCTTTAAGATTTCCTTGGCAGCTTTAAGTAATAGCATATGTTTGTTTCAGGTAAAACTTTTGATATCTTCTTGGCCGAAGAACATGTGCACTGCTATCTAGTACTTCACAAGGTGCGTTCTACTTTTCCACAGATTAAAACATTTAGATAGAATATTTGTTATGTTTCTAAATTGTGAAAATGTATTTATTCGATTTTGATAGTTATATTCTTTGGCTGCTGTATAAATTATAAAATACATTAAATTTATTACCGCAATCTAATAGCGTTGCTGATTTGATATGAAAATATAGTTTTTAAACCGATAACACGATCTCTCTTTCTGGGATTCCACTATTTGAAATTACAGCATATGGTAAATTAAAAACTTACCTCTTTTCCAACGTTTCGATTTGTCAACTAAATTATTATATTTCTGTAGCAATAGGGACTTCCTAATGAAAGTTAAATTATGCGTTGATGATTTTCGGACCGGATATGCCCGTATTCAAAGAACCGGGAATCTTCCCGCTATCTAGCTGTAGCTCAGGGCGACGTCGATATGAAGGCGACATCGATGAGAGGACGGCGTCTATAGAGAGCAAGGTGGCCGAGCTAGTGACGTGGTGGCGCTATCCGGTATAAAACTGAAATGAAGTTCTCCGATACCCCACCGAGACGAGAACGGGTTTTACCTGGGAATGTTGATAATTCGGCTAAGATGCCGAAATTGCCACAAAATCCGCAATAAAGCCCTAACATGGTAATTATATCGTACAAAACGAAACACTCTGAACCGCACCCCATCTTGACGGTAGGTATCTGTCTTGTGACTGGCGCCCTTCGCGGTAGCATTCCGCCGGCATAAAACCAATGACGGCATCAATCTTTCAAATGGTGCTAACAATAAGTTCTCCAATATAGCAAAGTTAGTTAAAAATAACTGTTCCCTTGCCGTTCAGCCAGTGCACAGCTGGAAGAAATATGGTTGTAAATGGAGTAAACAGTACCATAATAGCTCCTTCGACTATTCGTGCTGTCTATCCTACTCATTTTCACTTGTGCACTGGATGTGTTTGTTTGTCTTCTCTGCTTTCGTTCTACATTTTCTTCTTCTTCCTGTTATACGAGTATAACAGTGACTATTTTGTTGTATGCTTGGTTCTTCCATTAGTATCACAGCAATTATTATAAATAACAGTGCTCTTGATTCATATCGCTTTAAAATAAATATTTAATGTGCCTTGTGTTTCTTCTGTATCAGTAAATTTGATAATCTTGTAGATTGTTTTACCCCCCATTCGTTACAATAGCAGGGTTCGAAAGTATCACTGAAACTTTTATTTTCAAATCACGGTTGTGAGTTGAAAGAATAACCACTTTCCTCCTGCGTTTCAATTTTTGCTAGTAAACCTCCAAACAAAGCTAACCGTTTCATTGTCAGTTATCCCTGTTGCTATGAACTTGTTTTTTCTTGAGAATGTACATGAAACTGTAGTAGTTTAAATGCACTACGTTTCTGTCGTAGAACACACGGATTATACGAAACAGGCCTATGCATTGTTTTTTTCAAGGTAACTGTCGTAATTCTTCGTCTAAGGAGTATTAACTTCGATAGACTCATTATCATTTTCACGTAACATCCATGCCGAACTTCAGCTTTCTGAAACAATTTGCACGAAGAGACACAACATTAATCAAGATTGTACTAACCTATAATCCAAATTTTGGAACAATAACATTAGTTATAAAATAGTTTACTTTTAGCTTTCGTGCATTCAGAAATGTCTATTTTGAAAATCCTGGTAAGTGTGGTCGTAACGATGTTATTCATATATTGCATGCAAAGAGCAATCAAACTCAATTTCTCGTGGATAATTGTGAGCACGCGCCGTAATTCTAGGAACAGAAAATATTGTATATATGACACTAACAAATTAATAGACTGAATATTAAGCATACGTCTAGAGAAACAGGTTTCCGTCTAAGTGGCATCGTGTTAAGGCATTTAATTGGACGCTGTCCGTGGTCTTGTGAATTAATTTTCTGAAGCTGAGAGCGACGAGCCTACGAAATTAATTCACAATGCGGTGGACAAGAACGCATTATGCGTCTTAGGGTATTTGAAATGAAGGTAGGGCTCATGACTATTTATTTGAATTACAAGGAAGTTAGACACCATGGTAAAATTGCAGCAGGCAAGCTATTTAGCGAATAATGTATTGCTTAATTTGAATGGTCTGTAGAAATTATTTTAAAATATAAAGTATGCTCAATTACTAACATAAGCAACACACATTTTACAACTCCAAATGCGATTGCTTGTTATTATTACAAGAGTAACCTATAGGGTATGGGAATAGGTATGGAATAGTATATTTCAAACCAAGGTAAGAAAGTGCAGTCTTGCATACCGAGCGCAAAGTTTATAAACCGAGCCGAAGGCGAGGTTTGTAATTGCGCAAGGTATGCAAGAGCACTTTCTTAACGAAGTTTGAATACTATTTTTTTCCCAGCCGGCCTCAGTGGAGCAAAATTTGACACTATAAAAATAATTCAACAGACTGTGAAAGTTGTTAAAGGTGACAATATCCTGCAAAATATGCAGCATGTTTTCCGATTTTATGCTGTTCTCAAAATATTTCTAAACAGTTTTATTCATAAGTAACTCTGAAAACTTAAAAATTTTGTCGTTAAAAAATCGCTTTACTATTTATACTTTTTGAGGTTATGTCCACTGAGGTGCAGTTTTGGTTGGATTAAAAAATAAATCGCGGGCGCGCACGGTGATTTTTAACCTCTCCTGTCATGAGTACGCATGAGCGAGATGTTAATTTAATTTCTTCGAATGAAGGACCACTCACGGGGCCACTTAAGGTTTCGTACTTACCTGCATCAAAAGGATGTGAACACTCACAGAATGCATTCCGAATTCCTCGTATAAACAGACTGTAACACAAGTCATAAAGTCAATTATCCGTCAACTATCAATATGTCAGCTGTCAGAATCAGCACGCGTCAGCAGTCAGCTAACATGCGGTACAGTCTCTTCATAAAAATTGCATGATTTACTTTCTTACCTAGGTGAGAAAAACGAACTTTCTTACCTCAGATGAGGTGAGCAATGCCTACTATTCTAACCGGCTGGGAAAAAAAATATTTTGCTTGACTGAAAATCACATTGTGGACCGCAATTATTTTCTATTATTTTCAGTTTTGAAACAGAGCGTTTAGACAAAATGACATTAACGGGCATATTTAACAGGAATAGTCACAACTATAGTTGGAAAGGTACGGGGACCAATTTTCCTTATTTTTAAAGGGTGTCACATGTTGTGGCAGGCAGACAACTGCCGGTGATGTAATGAGGAAAACTTCCACCAGAAGAATGTTTCTCTCGGCGATGAGAAATGTACGTGCTCAATTTCAGTTATGACTTACCTTGCGAAATTTCTGAAAAACGTACCTTCTTGCAAGAAAATACATTTCAGCGGGTAGCAGCGGAAGGTCAAAACCGCAACAAACAATCCCTAAGAATTCTACCTGCTTGTCAAGTCACGTTGAGCGATAAGCAAAATTCCAAACAAATATTGATAAACTGGTGCAAAGCGCTTAAGGCGGTACTGCACTTCGAACTTACTTAGAGACATACACAAAATTGGCGTCGATCTGCACTCTGTCAATGCGATGTTTCTCCAGGACTGTCATATACGGGGCATAGGCTGGATGATACGAGGGTTTCTCTGTATGTATCTGATGGGAGACCGATATGAAATTCTACAACATTCAAGTGAAAAAGGCATCGGAATTTTATATTCGTAAGCACAAAAGTTGCAATTTCGTTCCCAAACAGCGTATTTTTTCACTATTATTCATTATTCTACAATAATACGGTCTTTAACTTGGAAGAGTCATTCTTCGATAATAATTCTTCCCTGATAATTGTCAATGGGATTTTTAGTATTTTTACTAAAATCCACTCTTACCTCGGATTTCTCGTAAATCGACTGCTGCGATGAGGAACATGGACTAGATTTATTTACAAGCACAGCATTTTCATCATCATTCTTGCGTGATGGCATTCCTAATCATTACAATTTGTTGCTTTTGGACCTATAAAAACACGGTACTGTATTGATTATTCCGGGGGCAGTAAAAAGGTTGATGACGACACTGAACAAGAGACATAGACAGTTTTGGCTTTAAATATATAAAAAAGATCTGACCAAGTGTTTTTCTCATCTTCCTTTTCCAATTTTCTTTTTCTATTCTGGGAGCCCGTCACCCGCTTTGTTCTTCCAGAAAATGTGTTAAATTAAGGCTCTTACATAATAAAAATAATGTATTAATGTAGGTGAGTAAGTGCATACTACTCAGTGCGTAGATTAATAACTTGATTATATGTATCTTTAATCATTATCATTTTACCAGAAACTGTCATGTTTGACGTAGCTGAAAAATATGCAGGATTAAAATTGTATTTAAAGCAACGAACAAATTACTACAGTTACATCAACGTACGTTGTCGAATGGACAGACGCACAACAAAAATATTTTCCGCTAGCCGTATTTTATGCAGCGAGAATCGTGTTTTCAAAAGATTATGTTACAATAATTTTGAGTAAAATGTTACAATAAAAGAAAGTGCACAGTGTAATGTCGTAATTTTTTGATATTCAAAACAACTAGCTCACAATGGAATCCTCGAAAGGTGTCGCAGGCAAAATAGGTGTGTAATAAACCTATCTAATTACCATAACCAGTAACAAGCCAATAGCTGAGAGCCCCAGGTTCAACAACTTACCGTGACACTCCTTTGAATTACGCGGAGTAGTAGAGATGCGACATAAGATACACTGGAAAGACGTAATAAATGCCAAAAAACAACTACCCTACCGCCGACGAATCTTCCCCGAACAGATATGGTTTAAATTATCGTATTAAAAAAACAAATTTTTCTCATCATTGTCAGGTGGCACACGTATATCAGTAAAATTACCAGTCTACTATTCTTAACAGATAAAAAGTATACAGCATAAAATCAGAAAACACACAACGCAGTTTACATTTGGTAAACAATAGATGGTTGCTTCCTGTCACAAAGTAACTTTAAAGTTTACATTTAATATCTAAGATAAATAATTTCCATGACATATAATGATTATATAATCGACATATTTCACTTGTAGCGAGAAGCGAAGATGCGAGGTCAGATGCTAGAAAGGTTGGAACAAATAAATAACCTGACCTGAGCAGCTGTAACACGTGTTGGAGACTCCAGAATAGCCTGCCAGGAAGGACTCGCGGTTGCAGGTACAATTTTCCCAGCGCCATATCTTCAATCCAACAGACAGGTAGAACAGCAACGCAAAGCCACTTCAAACATCCACGAATTTTCGACAGGTAACTCGGCGAATCTCGAGATCAAACGCAAAAATATCGAAAAAGGAACAAATAGAGAGCTTTTTACCTGAGAAAAGAATATTAAAAACCTTCAAAATAAATTGACTGAGCGATAGATCACGTGAAAGCTAAGATAAGGAAATCATACCCATAGCTGGCCTAATGATATTTTACTTACAAAATACTATCAAATACTGAAGCAATTCACCAAACCTGCCCCAGATTATCAGCGATTTTTCGGGATAAAGTCAGCTTTCAAAGCATTACCAGAAGTAATCCCCAACAGACGAATTTCGGAAGTAAAAGTGGGACTCCCAAACATTTTAAGAAAAAGAAAATAGAAGCCGGTAAAATAGCTCCACAACGAAACTGCAATCGATAAGTTTTCGAATAAAAGTAATACCAATTATGAATCCAAAAGTCACTAAAAACTACTTAGGCAACCTTAAATACACCACGGTGTTTAAAGTTACCAAATCTAAAACAACAGCGGGCGTGAGTAAAAAGTAACACTTTCGGATCGTAACAATAATGACTGATATACAGTAAAATTATAGGTTACGCATTTTGTACTAAATGCAATAAAATGTCGCCTATTTATCAAATTAATCGGTTTGGTAATTTCCATTAAACTATATTACCTCTATTTAGAGTATTTGTTAATGTAAAGTGATATCAGATTGCTAATGTACATCAATGTAATGATTTTATTTTTCACTACATTTTTTATCTAGTTTGCTTAACTGTTAACTGATAATTAGGATTAAACGCTGACAATCATCAGTATCAAAGCAATTCAGTTAAAATGGTTTTATGCTACTATGGAATAGCCTATAAGCCAGTGAGTGTTTGAAGTCAATTATGTGTGTTGCTCAAATGTCAAAAACTGATTTGTATTCGTCGCGCTTGTAGCACGGGATGACAAATTGCTTCCGCCGTTTTAGCCAAATTGTGAAGCCTTTTATAGACACTGTCCAGCAAACTACAGTTTCTCCAAATAGCGGGAATTTCTTATCTTCACACCATGGAAGCATCCAGTTAATAGGTTTACAAAAGAACAATCATACCTCCTGCTAAGTCAAAAAAGTTCAGTTATGCAGCGAACGGCTCAGGAGAAAGTGAAAATATTTCGACTCAGAACAGCGACAGTGCATTCGACAATAAACACGAGTCCAAATTCCGGTTTCCCGCTGACCCAACGCAACAGCTATTGGCGCAACCAGAAGCAATAAATTCGATCTCCGGGCGTGGATATTCTACTCGACGAACAATGAGCCATTGTAAGCCCAAAATGGTATGAGGCAGATAAGGATCATAAAATCCCTTCTTCTTGCATAAGGAGCGGCTATTTAAGACCACACATCTTGGCGTCTCCAAATATTCCGGCTTGGTTCTATGCAAGACGAGGGCTCTGGTCAGTTATCAAGCTTCTTAACACAAAATAAACACAAATTACATATTACGATTCTAGTCTGCTCACTTTGAGATTTCTGAATGATGTGGTCAGTTCCCAAATCTAGATAATGTTAGATACTTTGACAATCGCGTAAACTTCAAATGGTGCAATTAAGACTTAACCGTTTTATGTAACAAGCATTGCGTTCGTAATCATCGCATATAATTGTACCATTTTCAAATGTATTCGTGTATATTTTATTGTATATTCTCATAATAATAAAACAGACATTGTTGTCTACATCGGTTATGTTTTATGAAACTACAAGTAACTCTCCACCGACCCAACTTAACCTCTAAATTTTTTATAGAACTTTTTTGTGGTTTGACGAAGCATATTTCGATCTTATTAGTCCATAAATTTCCAGTAAAGCAATAATAGAACTGTTGTTGTTGGTATAATGATATTGAAATATATATTCAAACTAAATATGCCTATCAAGTATATAAGAAGAATGTTTTTGGCTGAAATTATTTGATTTTTGAGTCTAGCCGTTTCTACAGTTGCTAATTTAAGCTTACAAATCAAATATTGTTGCGTATCTAACTAAACCACCGCTGGCTGCGATATAATCATCTCTAATACCAACCCTATCGCTGCAAAAAGTGCAATGTGAAGCTGTTTCAAAATTGCAGTAATTTTCCGGAAAACTGAACACTATTAAATCAGATTTCACGCCATGCATGTTTCATAGGAAAATTGCATGCGGGAAATAATTTAGCAGTGACATACCAATTTCATTTTTAAGTCACCTTTAAACGTTTGCCAATTACGTGTCAGCAAAATGTTATTAACATATTTGCAGTACCGTGCTATTTACGTCAGATGGCGTGCTCAGCTGTCGCTATCCATTTTAGTATTTATGAGTTACAACTTTTGTATTGTAATCACGAAAAAATCACCTTCTGAGATTTCTTCAGATCTTCGCGTTTCAAGGTCCCTAGATGACGAAAAAGAGGTTTTCTTAATTCCGTCTGTTTGTCTGTCTGTCTGTTGGCAGTATAACTCAAAAACTATTCGTCGGAGACGATATTTTGCATACATATTATATATCTACTTCGCATGAAACCGGTATAATTTCATACAAATATATACAGGGTGAGCACCTTAAAATAATAAAATTTTGTTTATTTTTGGGTTAATTTTGAAATAGAAAAAAGTAATAACTTTCACATAGGTCAGGCTTTACATTGGCCGAAAATAAGAGTCAACCGATACAGGATAATGTCACAAAAGAGTAAAAACGTTTCATCAGTAACACCCTTCTGTTCAAGAGAGGCGCGCGCCGGACATTTCGAAGAGGCTTGGTTGCGTAGTTGGCTTTATCGATGCAGATACGATCTCTATGCACGAGTGCCGTTACGATCGCTCTGCAGATACGGCGGGTTCAAACCCCAGCGGGATACATTTTGTTTAATTTTAAAATGTATTTAATTTATTAGAAATATGAAGATATTTTTACTCCTAACTTAATTTGATTTTTAAAATTATGTAGTGTCACAATGTCGACGAGGGAAATGCTGGGTAAAACCTTGTTACATATTTTTTAAATATAAAATTCATGTTAGTGAAACCAAATTATGTATAAATCAATTTGCACTGAAAACCGTTGCGGCTTTAGTCACCGTATTTTATCTGTAGCATTCTAAAGATTAAAAGCTTTCTTCTAGTTTAATCGCTCCTTCTTTTGAATAAATGTCATAAATATATAAGAAAGGGTTACGAATCAATTAAATCAGCAGAACTTCCATAATTGAAGCTTGTAGTACTAAAGGTGTGTTGTGTAATTATTTCATGAATGACTTATAAGTTCCCAAACCGGTCTATAAATATAAAAAGCGTGCATCAAAAGAAAACTAACAGTAGTTTGTGGGCTTTAAGGTTAGGTTTTGAACGATGAAAACCATGCAGTTTTAATTTCTCTGAAGCGAATGTGAAAACAATTTCTACTGCAAACAAACTAGAACATTGTTAAGTTTGAAATGTTTTCTAACGTTACGATGATAGTTTCTACTACTGTAAGGTACTTTATCTTCTATGGTTGGTTTGGGCACTGTGCATTGTGCGTAGGTGATATCACAGGAACAGGGGCGTGCTGGCAGAACAAATGCAGGCCGGGCCTAAACAGCAGAGCAGGCCAGGCCCAAACTAATTATTGCGTACGTGTGTCCCACCAAGAGTCCGAGCTCTGTAGCGCTTTTTATTGAAAATATATCAAAAATTCTTGTAATTATAAAAGTTTCACCTAAGCAATTTCTTCGTCACTTAAAATAATTTCTAATCACATAAGGTATCCCATTTAATTCTGGGTGGCACCTAACTTCATTTTTTCAAATAGAGCATCCTGTTTATACCTATATTTTTTTGATTACCTGAAGAAAGTAAAGGTCATTTTCTTTATGTTTTTAATTGATACCTTTTCACAAGGTGCAAGGCACATTAAGCCAGAAAATGCTGGCTACAAATACAAGGGCGGTGTAATCCGAAATTTTATGTTAAGGTGAATAAAGTTAATGAGTTCAGACTGTAGGTTTTCTTTAGTTAGACTGTTATCGAAATGAGATAATGTTTCAACCAACTTACTGGAGGCGTTTGATGGAATAGGGGTATCTTTTAATTCTTTAAAATTAGAGGGCGAATATAAAAGATCTAATTAGAGTTCTCTGTTTTTCTGGAATCTGGAATCCATGCTTTCAATGACACGATACAAAATAAAATTGTGGACTTCAACAGTGAATTTTGAAAAATCACTTTCAATCGGATTATCACGAGAAAATTCACCAGGCATTATTTTTACTCTCCTGGAGCGTTTCGCAGGAAAATTATGTTCCACTAGCACATCTGCACCTCTAGAATCAAATGCGTTTTCGGCCCAGTCAATAAAGTTATCTGCTTCTAACTTAATGCTTGTCATATCCCTTTCAATTGATCTAAGTTGAACAAGAGCAGTGGAAAACAATTGTTGACTTTTTAAGAGATCTGATCCGCTAGTTTGTAAATATTTAGACGCGGGTTCAGTAATACTGAATACTCTGAGATAAATCTGTGCAATCAAAATTGTTTCATATTTTAATAATTGTTCTTTTAAATTTCTGGCTATCGCTCTAAAATCGGGAGTTGCGAGTATATCTTGAGTTTTTTTCAATTTTGTTTAGTGTTATTATTATTTCTACGTACAACGCTAAGGTTTGAACCTTATATTTTTCGAAAACCCAGATTAAAGCTTTGTTTGTTGACCACCATCTCGTTTCCCCAATTGCAATCTCTTGTTAATTTGATTTGTTTCCCGATCACGCCACATGTCCATTCTCTTATGGGATTCTTTAAAGAAAACTGCTAAACTGTTCAATAGAATGAAAAATTTAAGGGGGCAGGCCATCAGATCACTGACGGGCGCAGGCCACCGGGCAATTCGCCCGGTGTCCCGGCAGCCCAGCACGCCCCTGCACAGGAACCGAAACCACGTTCCTCGCTGAAAGATACATCACTCAGTACTTCCCCAATCTTAGGGCTTTGCTTCGGGATGGGACGCTTCCGCGAAGCCGGTTCGGCGCGACCGATTCGGCGCAGCCCTTTCGGCGGAAGACGTTTCGGCGCGAATACGTTCCGGTGCGAGGACCATTCAGAGCGGATACACTTCGGCGCGAGAACTTTTTGGCGCTAGGTCGTTTCTGCGAGAAAGCGTATAAACCCTAAGATATATTTTTCGTTGCTGTTACTTGCCTTAGGTATAGCAAGTCTTGAAACCCGAAAAAAATTTAAATCGTTAAAATCACACATAATAAAAAATGCTTTTTAAATTGTCTATCTGTGGTCAAACGATTGGTAGGGTGGGTGGCATCTAGTTCACGGCAACCGTTAGACCGATTTAGATGAAATTCTGTATGCAATGATGACAGTATGCACTAAACTAAGGAATCGCCCTTACTGACTCCGTTATTAATTATTTATTGGAGCTACGTAGTCGGGTAAATTAGAAAACTAGTAGGATTTTTCCGCTGATTATGATAAAGACAAAAAAAAATCCAACGTCCACGTCTGAGTTAATTTCTAAAAATGTGTATTTTTTTAATGGATCAATCGATGTAAAATCAATTTCTAATACAATGTATTTAATAATTTTGCAAATAACCAACCTATTGAAAAATAACTGTTTTAAACCTCTTCAAATCAAGTAGCCATGGAACAGAACAATAATTTATTATCAAATTACAATAATGTAAACAACTATGAATTTGGGATGATTTTTACATGACCTTGGACGCCCAAATAGATTACTCATTTTGTCCGGTTCCATGGCTACTTGATTTTAAAGGGTTTAAAACAGTTAATTTTAAGTAACTCGGTTATCTAAAATTTTATCAAAAAATCTATGGAAGCATTTTATTCAAAAATCGATTTTACGCCAATTAACGCAAAAAATGCATTAAAGAATATTCATTTTTGAAGAGAACTCAAAAACTAAAGGTTTGATTGTTTTTTTTTGTTTCTACCATGATCATCAGCGGAAAAAATCTACAAGCTTGCTAATTTAACTAACTTCGTAGCTCCAATAATAACAAAGTTTGCAATAGTGCTCCCTTAATCTAGTTCCCCCTGTGTAGGGATTTAATAAAACTGTTTCGAGAGTAGGGAGGTTTGAAAAAATATAAAATCAATGCTGTTTTCCCGAAATATATTCCAAATGTAATGGGTAAAATCAATAGATAATCCTTACACGAATTGAATACTTTTTTCTTGGAAGTTCTAGATCAGTAATTGCAGTTTTCGGATTTCTTAAAAATAATCTTTAATGCTGTTTAAACAAACAAATAATCCGAATTAAAAATAAATTTTAAAAATTGTGAAAACTTCTTCCTCTTATTACAAACTAGTGGCCTATTATAACTACAAAGTGGTTCTATGAGCCCTCTTTGCCCTTCGGCCAGGTAGGTGGCTAGCTTTCCCCGTCGAAAGTGAAGAAGAGTTCTCTTGTTAGGGGTTAACGACTACCACAGGTGTTAACGTGCTAGCCGGGGAGCGTATGGCCGGCCGCCTGAGAGGCGAGCTGGGCCATACCAAATATCAAAAATTTCGAGAATTTACATGTATATCATTTCGTTTCTAGAAATTGACAACTACTAATTTAAATATTTACTTCGCTGCAAAGTTAGAATCGAGTTTACAGAAACGATTCTGTAATTTAAAAAAAATACCAACGGGAGTCATTTCCAAAATTTTCGTATTTCTTCTGGAATAGTAGCCAATGGATCTTCTTCAGTTTTTGTTTTCATAACTTTAATTTATTGCTCCAAACCATACAAATATTTTTAAATTCTTGTACAAAAATTCAAACTGTTTAGTTGTCATACTAATATCAAAGTGACATAATTTTTTCCACCACTCTTTTACGTTGCTATCGATGACGATAAAAAATAGTCATATGTATACCTAGGCACTGGAGTTGAACTTTATACCACGATTTTGGTAAATCCTGATTTTAAACACTTTTAACGAACTCTTTTAGGTTATGTTGACGTTCCTTTTCACCCATCTGTCACCCCGCCAGCTACAAAAGTTCGCAAAACAATGGATTGCTCCCTGTCTATTTCTCGTATTTTAATGACAATATCGATGTTCTTCACTGCCGATATCAAAAAAGTCACTTGTTTGTGCTTTGCCATAAATTTGTATGTCAACATAACCTAGAATAACTAAAATTTTGTGTTTATTATAGAAGTGCCAAAAAGTTATGAAATACGTTCCAAGAACGAGTGTTTTTGTCACTTCTCGCAATTGTCTAACTAGCTTCGCTCGTTGGACGACATTTACGTTGTACAATAGTTTTGTAGAATAATTTTTTTCTGTATCGTGTAAATTTAGGGATAGTAACGAAAAGAGGTAGGGCGTTGAAACTTCATATATACGTTTTGAAAAATCACCATACTTCCGGTTAAGCGAGTTTCTTCAAAAGCTTGCTGTCGCATATAGATCTAGTACACAAAACTTATATATGAAGTTTCAACACCCTACCTCTTTTCGTTCTTGAGATATTCTGTTCACACACAGCCAGACCCACACAGACAGGCACACACAGACTGACACACCCACAGACAGACACACACACAGACACACACACACACAGACTGACAGACAGACCAATATACAAAAACGTGTTTTTTGGTTCATGGGACTCTAAAACGTGAAGATCCGTTGGAGTCTCAATTTCGCATTTTTTTGGGGTGAATCCAATACTTCCTTTATTGTAAAAAGAAGTAAAAATGTTAGAGTAAATCGAACTTACGATTATCCATTTACTGGTTACCATGGTTACAGGGCTTTAGTATTAATTTACTTACAGTCCACCTTGAACTGTAACTGAATATTGCGTGGTACCAACATACAGAGAGATCAAAAACAAACTTGATCGCGGGAGCCATTGAAAACAATAAAACTTGCCTAATCTGCAGCATGCTTTTTGTTAAATTTCTTTTAAGTTTAAAATTCATTTTCGACATCTTGTTTGACATATCCATGTGTTATTTTAATTTTACCTATTAATTTAATCTATAAATTTGGTTTAAATTACATATTCTTGTATTTGTGTAACGTATTAGACTGCGTCAGTGTTAAATCCAGGGGGTGACCGGAGGGGGGGGGCAGTACAAAATCCCCCCCCCCCCCCCCCCCCGGAAACATTACCACTTCATATTCATGTTTTTTTATCTATAAAAGAATGGGTGGTTTGCGCGGGAATAGGTAAAAATACCCCCAGACGTTTCATTTTCCCCCCCGGAGTAACCACTCTGAATTCAACACTGGACTGCGTTAAAGTCACATGAACTAATAACACAGTTAATTGTAGTTCAAATGTAGCTTTATAAAGTGCAGTGTAGACTGCGGTCATTTTATTTTTGATCGCCCTGTATTACGAATTTTTTATCTATTAAGTTTTCATTTGTGCAGTTTTAGGCTAGCAAATTTGTTGAAATAAAAAATTACATTTTCGCAAGCCGTTCAGTTTTAACTCATTATTTATTACTGTTTTGATTTTCACAGGTATTGCAAAAATTATGTACTAATCGCGAACAATAAGTGACACTTTTCTAGTCTCGAATGCTTAGAAAACCTCGGCCCTATGAGCCTTGATTCCCCAAACCAGAATTCTCGACATGAAAAGTGTCATTTGGAGTTCATGGTACCTAAGAACAATAAAAAGATGTATTATATAATCTATATATTTTGTTAACTGCCCCCCCCCCCTTCCTGGCCCCCCCATGTCCTACATTGAGGCATTCAATTGTTGGCAGCCTTGTCTTTAACATATGTGGTATACATGCTGAATCTATATTTTTCTAGTTCCGTTCTGACCCTGTGCGTCAACTGATAGTAAATAATTTACCGATTGTAGTTAGAAGTTAAAGTAGTTTTCAGGAGATATTAAGTAGTTGAAAAAATATGTTCTGCTAATGCGAACATATCAGTTTGAAATATACTTAGAAGATCCATTATTCAGTTTACAATCGTTCTAATGCGAGTCTCATTTGTGATTTATCTCGATTAGTTTCAATATATAAAAACAGCTTACCTATATGTATCTACAGTGTGTCCAAGATAAGGAGGGCCAGTATGGGGATCTCGGTAATGGTAAGAGATACAAATTGGTTAAATGCAACTTTTAGTGGACTTAATGATTACGTTATCAATTTTTTTATCCGACGTTTCGTCTTCGAGAAACCATCATCAACTTAATTTTTTTAAATACGGTCCTGGTTTTTTGATGCCAAATTTGCAAAGCCCTTGTTACTCTGAATTCAACAATGTACCACATATTATGATTTAACTACGTTTCCAACTTTTTTCTGATCATCATCAGAAATTTTTTTAGATACGGACCTGCATTTCTCATAATTTTGTAAAAATAAGTTCAAACAGTAAGATAGGCGTTTTTAGATGCCGTTAGAATATTAAAATGCACAAAATAATGTCATAATTCTGATACATTAATTTAATAAGCAACCAATAACTATTAACAATAAACAAAAAAGAAATGAACAAAAGATAGACAGAAAGAATAACAAAACCAACATCGAAACCATTTAATAGGTATTAAATTTACAAAAGGTATTCAAAAAGGTTGCCATCATTCTCTATGCATAAATAACATCTTCTAACTGTAGAATCTAAAACATTATTCAGCAATACTGGCGTTATACTTTGAAAGGCTTCAAGAACCAATCTTCTAAGGTCTTCTTCTATTTCAAAACGTTAAATACCTATTACATTGTATCAAGTCTTTCAAGGCTCGTTTTCTCATTCTTTCTGCCTATCTTTTTGCTCATTTATTTGTTGTTTATTGTTAATAGTTATTGGTTGCTTATTAAATTAATGTATCAGAATTATGACATTATGATGTGCATTTTAATATTTTAACGGCATCTAAAAACGCCTATCTTACTGTATGAACTTATTTTTACAAAATTATGAGAAATGCAGGTCCGTATCTAAAAAATTTTCTGATGATGATCAGAAAAAAGCTCGAAACGTAATTAAATCATAATATGTGGTACATTGTTGAATTCAGAGTAACAAGGGCTTTGCAAATTTGGCATCAAAAAACCAGGACCGTATTTAAAAAAATAAAGTTGATGATGGTTTCTCGAAGACGAAACGTCGGATAAAAAAATTGATAACCTAATCATTAAGTCCACTAAAAGTTGTTATAAAGAAGTTTAATCAGTTTCGCTCTAACTTTAATATTAACGCCAGAAAAAAATAAAAAATAAAATCCAAAAATTCGGTTTTTTTGAGATAATTCAAAAACGAAAAATCATATCAAGGATTTCTGGACGTCATTTTTTTAGTCCATTAATTGCGCAACTTTCTTCCCATTTAACCAAATTTGTATCTCTTACCATTACCGAGATCCCCATACTGGCCCTCCTTATCTTGGACACACTGTATATGTATGCAAATTTGTATTGTCGGCATAATTGTTATACTAAACCAATCGTTACGTTAAAGTATTGTTCTTTAATAAGAAGTATGTTCAATATTTAGCTATACGCAATACAACTCCACTGTCTAGAAATACGACTTGACGTTGCAATTTGTAGAGCCAGATACAACTTCCCAAATGGCACGTAATGTCCTCGTTGAGGTAATTTCAGAGGTAAGAAATACATCTTCCAAAATTAATTTCAATCGACCAAATCCGGCAGAAGGTCACGTTCTGTTAAATTACAAGGTTTTCCCTTGTAAGAAATTGACAACGGAGTTCTACTCAGGGATTCCAGAGTAGCTTGACATAATACACAAAGCGTCTGAGGGCGTCCTTGTTTTTAATTATGCAGGGCACTGCCTTAATTTACCCTTATACCACTTTATCCCCTTCATGATTACGCCGACATCTTTCCACAGAAGCAGATTCCATCGCTGCGAATTTACCATTCGGGTTTGGAATTGTAATTACAATTCGTTCGATCGGTTCTAAAAATCGGGCAGCTTGGAATACGATGTCATTGCTATTTACTCCAAAACTAACAATAGAAAATTAGCATTAATGATCACGAGAAGCAGAATATGTATCAAAGAACGTTCATTCATCAAATCTGTTTTGACATTTTCGTTCAGCACATATCACGCTTTAACGTTGATCAGAGAAATAACTTGTGGAAATGACCTACAAATATTTCAGGATTGTGACGTTTCCTGGAATTATATATTGGAAGCTAAGTTTTTCAGCGATTTCAGCTTGTGTGCGTTTTTGAAATGACTACAGCAGAACTGCAATTTGTCGTGGTTTTAAATTAGTATACTACAGACGGCATTTAAAAGCGTTATGAAAGCGTTTATTACTATAGCTCGATAAGAGACTCCGCACCCAAATTACATGGCCATTTCACTATTATCAACCGTTATTTTCTGTTACGGCAGTAAAATCTCCGGTCGCATTAACGGTAGCTGTCAGATACTATACATTTATACGGAAACTGTAATAATAATGACTCCATAAATGTGGACTCCAAAGCGTCGACCGAATAATAGCGAATGAAAACGCCGACTATTAAAAACGACGCCCATAAAAACGCTGACTCGAATAATAGAAGAAGCGAATGATAAATAATTCAATAAATCAATACTAACAGAAATGTAAAATTCTGAATGATAACTAGCTACTAATGTAGAATTTACACAGGATTAGAAAATTTTAAAATGATCTAAGAAATATTTTGTTATAGAATCCCAAATTTCAATAAGAGATTAACCAAGAAGTCACAATATAGTTGATACGTAGGTAATATATACAAACAAGGGGCTGAATATGCAACCCAAGCTACACATTTCATGACCAAAGGTAAAAAGAGGTTTAAGATAATTTTAATTCTCCCAACTGGGGGCAGGTTGCTATAGGGACCTTGCGTCCCTCTTCGGCCAAGAACGGGAATTATAGGATGGGCAAGAGAAAGAAGGGATGGAGAATGGAAGAAAGGCCAGGAAAGGTGGGGTACTGCCGCGGTATTCGCTTCAGAGAAGGTACTCTGTTGACACAGGAAAACCACCTAAAAATCTGAATCAGAGCAGACGGCACGGGAATCGAACTCTCGACCTCCCGAATGCTAAGTAGGTGTGCTAACCAGTAATCTACAGAGCTCGGTTTTTTTAATGACAACGCAGATACTCAATCTTTATCCAAAAGGTATACTGATCGAAATTACTGCACCGGTGTGACAATAAAGCAATTAACAGTTAATTCTGGCTGTATGTTTAAAAATCCGCAATGTGACTTAAAGTAAACGAGCATAGAAAAATGATATTACTTTAGTGAATGGTAAATGTCGTAAAGATGCAAATGCAGCGTTACCCACTACACAGAGCACCATATGAGAACTAGTTCTGTCAGTTTAATAATACTTACCGCTTGTTCTGATGTTTAAAAACAGTTACTCGTTTTGTTTGTCATTCATTGGCATTGTTTTCTGGAACAATATGTAAAATACTGGGTAATGTATCTAACGGTCCAGTTCGTGACATATTCGAATTTAATAATCACCTTGGAATTTAATCATTATTCTGCTAAGAATAGAACTAAACTGTATTTCTTACAATGTATCAATTAGCTTAAAACGCATTGTGCATTTAAAACATACTAGTTTCGCAAGTGAGATTGTGTGTGGAATCCAGCTGATACATCGTTGAGTGCGTTTATTAATAAAACAAAGTTATGCGCGGGGATAGAGGAGCGGAGAGAAGTCGCTCACTAGTAGGCGACCGTAGAGTTGGTCCAAGTTAAAAGGGACGTTACGCACAGTATTAAAAAGTACGATTGAAAGTTTTTGTGTTGGCCTGCCTTAAGAGCAGTGGACGCCTCGTGATTCTTGAGCCTAAATACGGCCTCGAGAGCAGATAGCTATCTTGGAATCAACACCGAGGAATCAATCATTCTTCAGCGCTGAAAGCCGCTTTGAAGAGCTTCAAATGAGAAATCGACCGTGTAAATGTACATCATTTGGAGCAAGTATAACGCGAGATTAGTCCTATAAAAACCATACCAGCGAATTATGAAGGGATTGCAACAAATGACGCAATAACTTCACCGGGCAAGTTACGAGCCCGAAAACAACGGCAACTTGACGAGTCAGCTCGTCAGAACAAAGCGCTGCATCATCTTGTTGAGACACGCCTTCAGCTGATTTCAAGCTAATGTAGTCAGGACTGCATTAAGCGAACTCGTGTGCGGGATTTAAACATTGCATGTAGATTAAGCATACAGCTCATGAACTGTTCCCTGCTAATATTAATAGCGCACATAACATTTATCGATTAACCTTTTGTATTCTCTTTGTGTATTTCCATGTATATTTGTTTCTTTTACAGATTATATATCTTTTCATGCAGACTCTTTGGTTTTCATTACTTCCGGTGTTTGTATGTATAATTACAGTAGTAATACAGAGTAATATTGACATTGCCCTTAGCTGAACTGAGGTAAGAGCGCGGCTTGTATTTCTACGACTGAGCTAACTAGAATACAAAGGGCAATATAAATTCATAGTAGGGTAGAGTATAGGGCACGGAAAGTGCCTATTAAAGTTTGCGGTGCATAAAGTTAGGCCTAAATAAAAGCACCATTACATGTATAACTTTTACATTTTTTCTTTTTCATTTTATAACTACAAAAATGCTACAACTAAGTATTAGTCTTAAATTAATTTTAAAAGATTCTACTTCAGTGATAAACAAGAATTCGCTCACGTATGAAAAACAATTATTAAACATGACGTTCTTATTCATCATCTTTGAAATGAAAAGCCGTTTTAGAGACTGCGAACCATTAACTATTCAAATAACACTTAAATTTCAAAATGTATTGCAGTGTTGCCTTCCTGGCCCCCACAAAAAGTCTGTGTCTTATTGCAAGCAATTACATATGTTTATGCTAATGTAAACTATAACGATATGATAATCGATTTTGCCCAATTTAAAAAGTAGGTAGTATTCGAATTTCTTCTATTTGAATATTTTAGTTGGCCGTACAAAAAGTACCGACTATGGTTAAATACCATACAGGAAAGTATATTGATAAATAACTTTAATAATACGATAGGAATACTATCTAAATTTTAATCCTTTATCTAATAGACTTTTTTGTCCGTCCGTCCGAGACGCTGTAGACTTGTCTGTCCGTCCGTCCGGGACGCTGTTTCAGCAGCCAAACCGTAAGAGATAAAGAAAAAAGTTGTGAAAGTTATATGTTTGGAATGGTTATGTCAGCTCAGGAACCGAATTTCAGTCACGTGACACTTCCGGTTTTCGAGAAATCACAAAAAAGACCGTTTTTCAAATAGAACGCGTATTAAATAAAAACTAGCAGTCCAGTGAGACAAATGTCTCATTTAAAAAAAACAAAAAAGACCGTTTTTCAAATAGAACGCGTATTAAATAAAAACTGTACCCAGACCTGGAAGGTGTCAAAGTGGTTGCCTAACCGATCGACGTTTTAAGGCGCAGAGGGTCGCAGCTCCGTTTGGCTGCTGAAACATTTTTATTTAATACGCCCTCTATTTGAAAAACGGTCTTTTTGTGATTTCTCGAAAACCGGAAGTGTCACGTGACTGAAATTCGGTTCCTGAGCTGACATGACCATTCCTAACATATAACTTTAATAACTTTTTTCTGTATCTCTTACGGTTTGGCTGCTGAAACAGCGTCCCGGACGGACGGACAGACAAGTCTATTAGATAAAGAACAAGCAATCCAGTGAGACAAATGTCTCATTTAAAAAAACAAAAAAGACCGTTTTTCAAATAGAACGCGTATTAAATAAAAACTGTACCCAGACCTGGAAGGTGTCAAAGTGGTTGCCTAACCGATCGACGTTTTAAGGCGCAGAGGGTCGCAGCTCCGTTTGGCTGCTGAAACATTTTTATTTAATACGCGTTCTATTTGAAAAACGGTCTTTTTTGTGATTTCTCGAAAACCTGAAGTGTCACGTGACTGAAATTCGGTTCCTGAGCTGACATTACCATTCCTAACATATAACTTTCATACCTTTTTTCTCTATCTCTTACGGTTTGGCTGCTGAAACAGCGTCCCGGACGAACGGACAGACAAGTCTACAGCGTCCCGGACGGACGGACAGACAAGTCTATTAGATAAAGGATGTTTCAGCAGCCAAACGGAGCTGCGACCCTCTGCGCCTTAAAACTTCGATCGGTTAGGCAACCACTTTGACACCTTCCAGGTCTGGGTACAGTTTTTATTTAATACGCGTTCTATTTGAAAAACGGTCTTTTTTGTTTTTTTAAATGAGACATTTGTCTCACTGGATTGCTTGTTTAATTATAATATATTAATTGAAAATTAAAAATCGAATCACTTAATATAAAAGTCGAAGCGAATCGAGTTTTAAATAAACTGTACTGCCCCAAACAACCGTCACACCAGGAACTGAAAGATTCTCCCTGTTGCAGTTCTTTAAATACATCTCAACAAAGGTTCTGGCTAATTTCTAGTATTATTATAGGAACTTGCGATGGCTCATACGAGATCTACATTTATTCCACGTTCTCCTTGCTGCGATTAGAATAAACATTTCGTTTTAGAACTACTCTTAAACAGCAATATTTATTGCTACCTCCTACTCTGATAGTATTCGTCGTTGTCTCCAAGCCAGTGAGATTATTTTTTGCAGCATCTGCACTCCTACCGTACCCATTGCTTTCAACATTTCAGCATTTTTGTTAGCTTCTTATTTTTCTTACTTCTACTGTTGTCACCTCTTCCTTGATACCAATTTCCTTTTCAATCACCATACAATTTATAGCTGCTTCTCCATTATTTCTTCAAAATGTTCTTTCCATATTTCAATTATTTGTTTCTTCTTGAAGGTATATCAGCAGAAAGCTTTTAATTTGTTTAAACACTTTCATTCCTCTGAAAACGACGTTTATAATATTATCTTTAATTTTCTTATCTCACTTCCAAGTTTTCTTCAGTGTAGCTTTTGCTGCTGCTACTAACGCTTTCATCTTCTTTGATTGCGGTTTCAGATTGTAATTAGCCTCGTTTTCCAGAGTTGTTTTTTTCTCCCTTGTGTCTCAGCATAAATAGTCATTGCGGCGGATCCTAGGGTATTGTTCACGAATTAAGAAGATACGTCTACAATGTGTTGTCTATGACACTTGATTTGGGTAAAACAATCATTATCACACAAGTGCCTTAAACCCGATGAGAAAACACTACTAATATACAGTTTATAATACTAATAAGAAAATGACAAAAATAAGAAAGCATTTGCTAGTTCGCAAAGAGATATACAAATAGGCTAAATAACCACTTCTATATATAGAATTCTGCCCAACCAGTACCTGCATGTGAGTAAGTTGTATTTTACTTTAATTCGCTAACAGCAATTTTGAAAAGCGAGATAAAATGGTGGAAATGGAAAATGAGAGAAAATCGTATACAATTGCATCTTCACGGAAGTAATATTAAGCTACAGGAAATCGAAACGCGAGATGTTCACTAATAACTAAACGAGAAGTCTGTCTTCATTAAATTTTCTTTCGTGAAATCCTGCTGTAAATAAGGTTTAGCGAAATGGAAAACAGCGCTATACACAGTACACACGCTATCTATAATCTTTTATACTATTGCATTTCCTCGCTATTCTAAATATTTGACTAGTATCAACGAGCCCATAAGGAATATTTTCTGCGAGGGTGGGTGGTGGTTTTTATTACAAATGTTTGGAAACGATAGATTCGCCAATTTCAGTTAGATATGCGAAAAACTATTTTACATAAAAAAAATTACACTTAATAAACAAATGCAAAGTCGGCTAGCACCTAATAAATTTTACCTGATTCATATCTATTTTCCTTGATCTTTATCCATTTTAAATTAACATTATCTGAATTTCCTAAAATATGCATTTCCTCTACTTTCTGTCCATCCTTTCCTAATCATATTGGCACCTTATCAATATTAAAAATTAAAATCTGGAAAATATATGTGTACACGATTTCCATTTACTGCACCAGTCTTCAATTACACCTTTACGTTTGGTCCCATTAAAACTTTGATTCAGGCGTTGCTAATGGAGTTGGAAGGGGCACATATCAAAACAGTATGACTAAAAAAAAATGTTTAACAGGCACAGGTATTGCTTGTGGTTATTTAAGCCTCTATGGGTCCTACGTTTAACTTTAGTTTTTTATTGTTCTCGGCGTTTCCAACTTATGAACGTTTTTAATATTTTTTTCATTATCAAGCTTTCATGTAAAACGTCACATTTCCCCCATTTTGAATATTAGTTTTTCTATGTAAAAAGATGCCTTCAGGACATGAAAATGCTAAGTTTTCATAAAATGGGCTATGGGTATTCAAAATTCTTGTTAAAATTGCAATATACACAATCTTTATTTTCTCAGTTTTTAAATGAATCGCCCTGTATTTTAATATAGGTATAAATAGACCCTTAAATTCCCCTTAGTTTGACCTCTACATATTGTACTTTATTCCATATATTTTGAAAAATTCAGCGTTTAATAAATTACCACGAAAAATGTGTACGTGGCACATACTTTAAAACCATACTAGATAATTAGCTATGGAAAACAAAATTTACTTTTTATATTTTGGCGTTTGTGTTGACACTTTAAACGTTAATATTTTGTCAGATATCAATATTAGGTGCTTTTATAATTTAAGAATACATCATTCCAATGCATAATTAATTAGTATGGTGTAGGTAATAAATGACAATGATGGAAATAGTTTCTTGGCATCACAGTTGCATGCAGAAAAATTTCCGCAGAACAGGCATCCCTATGAAAAACCATTTCAAAAATTAAATGAGCGGTTTGAGTGGACTGGATGTGTCTATAATAAGGAAAGCTATGGAGGAAAAGATGTGTCAATCATTGCACAGGATTACACCAGAAGTGTTAGATACTAAGAGATGTTCCGTTATGCATATTGGTATTTTTACCAATAATTATGATGACAAAATTGAGTTTTTGTATACAGATAATTACTTACATATTAAATAGCTGCTTTTGCTTTTTCAAAGCCAACTACCTAGTGTTGTTGTAAGTCATGTGATAAGTTCACAATTCTCGTAAATTTTATTGAAAGCTTAGTATTTTGGAATAAATTACACTACGTTAGGTTATAACTAAAGCAATTTAAGGTTCAATTTATGCCTGTGATAAACTAGAGGATTTTCCATTTTAAAAGTTTTGCAATATAGATTGCAGATACTTGAAATTTAGTCAAGTATTTTAAACATACTCTATTAAAACATCTTCTTTTGAAAGTTTAGGTTTTGATATCCTAGATGTCGTGCTCTAAATTATCAAAAAACATAATACTCAAAAGCGGGGGGAAATGCAACCTTTGAAGCAAAAGCTTGGTATTGACAAAAAAATCCCTTAATTTCCTGAAAGCAATTAGGGTAAAACCTAGGACCCATAGAAGCTTAAGCAAAACAAAAAATGCAGGCTGTTCCATTGTAGTCTGCTGCGATTCGAACTCCGCACTCCCATGCGAATGAGATTAATATTTCGAGCTCAATTTCTAGTCCACCGCTTGCGAGTTTCTGTTGCGTTATAAAGACACCATACTATACAGTGTGGTCCATTAAGTGTGCAACAAATGGGACATTTTTTTATTAGTTGTACAATCGAAATTTAAATATTGCCAAAAGTTAGTGCATGTTCGATAACCATATCAGATGCCCTTAGAATGGCTTTAAGCCAAACTATATACAGGGCAGGACAAAAAATATGGAATTCGTTCAAGAATAAAGTTACCTTATTTCAGAAAATATAGCAAAATTTTATTGAGAAAAGTTGTTTAGAATCAAAAGTTATGCTCAAATACAAAGTCACGGCCTCCTATTCGAATTTTGATTGTTTTTTTTTGTAAAATTCTGTATTATCCCAGTATGATACATATTTTTATTATTCTGATTTTATTAAGAGTTTTTCATATGTAAATTATTATTAGTAAAGCATTTGCCTTGTTAAAAAGAATATTTGCGAAATTCTAAAGTTCTGTTAAATATCGTTGCAACAAACATGAAGTGGACGCTTACCTAAAAAAATATAAATCCAAGTAAATTTTACAAATACGCTTCAAGTTGCTAAAAGTTATTTAAAAGGGATATGGTTGTGGCTACTTTAAATACATATAAAATCAAAATAATAAAAATATGTATCATACGGGGGTAATACAAAATTTTCCAAAAAAGAATCAAAATTCGAATAGGAGGCCGTGACTTTGTATTTGAGTATAACTTTTAATTCTAAACAACTTTTCTCAATAAAATTTTGCTATATTTTTTGAAATCAGGTAACTTTGTTCTTGAACGAATTTCATATTTTTTGTCCTGCCCTGTATATTGTTTGACTTGAAGCCATTCTAAGGGCATCTGATATGGTTATCGAACATGCACTAACTTTTGGCAATATTTAAATTTCGATTGTACAACTAATAAAAAAATTTCCCATTTGTTGCACACTTAATGGACCACACTGTATATATATATACTGCCAACAGACGGACAAACAGACAGGCAGACAAACAGGCAGACAGACTGACAGGCAGACAGACGGAATTAAGAAAACCTAGTTTTCGTTATCTAAGGACCCCGAAACGTGAATATCTCGGAAAGTGCTTTTTCGCGATTACAATACTTTCTTCGTCTTTTAGACAAAGGAAGTAAAAACTGTAGAGTAATGTAAATTACATCAGTTTACAAATAAAAATACATTGTGGTCGGTGCGATTCCAACTCGGACTTCAAGCAGAGTATTCACGCTGTATATGTTTTCTTCAAAATATACTTTTTTCGCGAAGGGTAAAAGCCTGAGCTATGTGCAAAATATTGCTTTTATTTAACTAATAGTTCTTGAATTAAAGCAAAAACAGGAAAAATTTAGATTTTTAAGTTACTCATCTTGTATATATGCAAAGTATCGTCTTCGTCCCACAAATAGTTTTTGAGCTATACCGCCAACAGACTGATACACATACGGACAGACGGAATTTGAAAAACATATTTTTCGTCATGTATGGACCATGCACCGTAAAGATCTGAATAAATCTCGGAAGGTGATTTTTTCACTATTGCAATACTTCTCCCGTCTGTTCGCCTGTTGACGGTATAACTCAGTACCTACTTGTTGGATTAAGACGATATTTTTCAGGGGTATTAGATGTCTACCTACCATGAGGACAAATACAGGGTTAGGCAATATGTACTGGTAGTTTTGAATAAGCAGTAGTAAAAAACTATTTAATATTTTCAAATAACAAATATAGAAGCAATCAAGCTTAGAGTATCCAATTTAATATAAACAACTTTGTTTTTAAAAATAACTTGCTCTAAGTGGCCTCCTCTACAACGTACACATTCTTCTAATTTTCTAACGAAATTCTGCATTACTCGTAGTAATTTATGATCGATGGCTTTTACTTCTTCAAGTGTTTGAGGAGGTCTACTTTGGAATACCTTAAACTTAAGGTAACTCCATAAGAATGAGCCTGCTACAATTAAATCAGGCGAACGTGCTAGAAAAGGGATATCACCGGATCTTGAAATTAGGCGCCCTGGAAACATTTCTCTGTTCGAAGGAAATTTTCAACAGTAACACGTTTTTGATTATGACAAAATGCGCTGTAGCACCTAAAATTCCACACTTTAAGAAAGATAATGACGTACCAATGTCGTTTGGTAATAGCATGTTTCTTGTGTTTCGACCTACTGAAAACCACCAGTACCTATTGCCTAACCCTGTATATATAGGGTGGACACCTTAAAAAATAATTCCGTCTATTTTGCTTTAACTCATGAACTATATTAGTTAAATCAAAGTAATGTTTTGCAAATAGTTCAGGTTATTACCCTTGACGAAAATATGCATTATTCGGAAACAGTATACATAGAGTGGACACCTCAAAAAAATTTTTCTTCGATGTTTTCAAAATTTTTAGTTTCAAAGCTTTCGCTTGCGAGGGAAGTTCCGAGTAAGGCCTTTTACTATTTTTTTTTATTATTTCCTTCATCTAAAAGACAAAAAAGGCATTGTAATAATGAAAAATCACCTTTCCAGATTTCTTCAAATCTTCACGTTTAAGGGTCCCTACATGAAGAAAAACATGTTTTCTCAATTCCGCCTGTCTGTCTGTCTGCCCGTCTGCCTGTCTGTCTGTCCGTCTGTTGACGGTATTACTCAAAAACTATTTGTTGAAGGAAGACAATGTTTCTCATGCAGATTATATACCTACCTGGCTCAAAACCGAGAAAATGTCGGTTAAGAATATACAGGACGAGCATTTTAAAAAATAAAATTCTGACTATTTATGCTTTAACTCAAAAACTATTAGTTAAATAAAAGTAATATTTTGCTCATGGCTCAGGTTTTTACTCTTGACACAAATGGCATATTTTGGACCCAACATATACAGGGTTAACACTCTGCTTGAGTCCTGTCGTGAGTGCGTCGTTTATACTGCTTTTTCTTCTTTAAGTGCCACCTTCATTACGAAGGTTGGCAATCATCATGGCTATACGTATTTTTGAGACCGCCGATCTAAATAACTGACTAGTATTACAATTGAACCAGTCACTCAGATTTCGCCGCCAAGGGAGTTTGGGTCATATTCACCCGAACGGCAGCCAATGATATTTCAATCCTTCTAATTCAATATTGTTACGTTTTTAATGTTCGGGCTATTTAAAAATTATTCACTGTTTCTGTATTAAACATTTATTTACAGCAAGGTCGCTGACGTCACGCGTCTGCAGCTGCCTTCAAGGGCGCTGACGTCACGCGTCTGCACCTGGGGTCCAAAGTTGCAAGGTCGTTACAATAAGTTATCAACTTATAATTAAAAATTAAACAAATGATGTCTTATGATGCATGCATTAACAAAACAAATTAGAAACTAAAAGCTTATTGTCAATTATTTATATACAGTGAGTGTCAACATGAGTTGGTCAGTTTCAATTTGTAATTATTTATTTGCTTAAATTACACAGTTAATGAAAAGTATTTCTTAAAGACTAAAAATAAGACATTTACTTATGAAAACTGGCGTCGGTCAAATGGCCGTCCTCGTGTTGAATGCACTCTTTTAAACAGCGAACGAAAACTCTCATCACACATTGGAGCATATCTTGGTGTAGCTTCAATTTCTTCTTGAATAAATCTAATAAACTCTTCCAAATTTCTTAGCTTTCTTGTAAATACTCTGCTCTTCAAGTAGCCTTAACGGAAAAAGCAAGGAGCTGCGATGTCCGGAGATCTCCAGGGTAAAGAAAGGTCACCATAGCAAAAAATCTGTTTATTTGGGCATTATTGTCGAAGGTCATCCGTACTAGTTTTTGCGGTGTAACTGGTAGCATCGACCTGTTGAAACCAATACTTATTTATTATCTCCTCTATTTACAACAAAAATTTTTTGAAGTGTGTCTGTAGGTATATCTTTGAGATGTAACCGTTACCGTTTCATCATTTTCTTCGAAAAAGTAAGGCCCAACAAATTTTGACGATGAAACAGCACATCAAACTGTTACTTTCGAAGAATGTCAAACATTGAAACAAAACTCTCAAGCCTCCTGTTTATGAAGAAATTATCATTGATTTCATAAGTAAAGGGTATGGGTTTTTATTACTTACCGAAACTGACCAATGCTTATTGATCCTCACTGTATATAGGGTAGGTCCCCGGATTCAGTTTACAAGATGTAAAACGTTTTTATTTTTAATTTTTTGTAGAAGACATTTCCATAAAAAAAAATCTTATGAAAACCACCGTGCCATGGTGAGGTGAAGGAAAATCTTATAAGTAAAAGTTATTCGCAATGAAGAAATAACTCGAAATACAAAATTTTTGCTTCATGCTAGCAACTATATTTTTAAATAATTATTAATACAGTGGTGGAAATGGTAAATAACCTCATAGCTAGTTCAGTTTTTAGTCTTTACAATAATTGTATATACCGTGTGTCCACTTTCAAACTGGAACATAAGGATTTAACATTGTTTTTAACAGTTTTATGGATTTCTGCTCGCCAATTTAACCTACAGACAATGTTTTGGTATCAATGGAAAGAGAAAATTATTGCGCATGTAATGGTATCAAAAATTAAATTATTTTTGTTAATTTTCATTGAATAATATTAATCACAAGTTTTCATGTTTTTTAAATATGAGTTGCCTTGACTTGAAAACAGTTGACAGCTATGCTCAAATTAATTTATTTGATGACATTCAGAGTTAGTACAGTAGTTTTTACTTTATAAAATGAACGATTACTCGAAAAACATATTACAGTGGGGTTAGATTGCGTAGATTGAGAGATTGGTTTTCCGTAAAATTTGATAACAGTCCAATACCGTCTGCATCTACAATACACAGATATGTCCGGAAATTTGAAGAAACTGCTAATATTTCAGTAGAATCAGGAGCTATAGTTGCTTAATGTTTATTATTTAATTTTGACTTTGATAAAAATTTCAATAATGAAATTTTAATAAAGGTAATCGCAGGAGTGTTGGTGCAGATAGCAGGGAATTGGAAGGTGTTTAGAAATTGATCAATATTGACCCACAATACAGTATAAGAGAAATTGGTTAAATTCTGCGGTATATAAGACATTAAAGAAGCACAGATATCATCCATACAAACCACAATGTCATCAGGAAATATTTGAACCAGATGAAGAAAGTATAAATGTATTTTGTGAAGGAATGCAAGAAAGTGCCAATCAAGATCGTCGTTTTTTGTCATCAATATGTTTCACGGATGAATGTACTTTTACTTTGAACAACGTGTGCAAAATACTAAATATTGGGCTCAAGAAAAACTAAGAATTAATCTGTGTACAAGAACCCAATAACCTCAAAAAATTCATATTTGGGCTGGGATTCATAATAACAAAATTATCGGACCGTTTTAAATTGTTAGAAATTTAAATTCGAACACTTATTTAGAACTTTTGATTAATGAGGTAGGTCTTGCATTGAAACAAATTTATCACTCTCCGCAAACTAACCTCACTGTAATAGGTATCTTATAACCATAAGAATTATTGATTATTAATTGCGAAATTGTTTATGTATAGCAATAATGCTAATAAAGTTATTTTCATAAAAACTTCTTTTTTGTCGAAGTAAAAACTACTGAACTAACTCTGAATGTCATCAAATAAATTAATTTGAGTATAGCTGTCAACTGTTTCCAAGTCAAGGCAACTCATATTTAAAAAATATAAAAACTTTTGATTAATATTATTCAATGAAAATTGACAAATTTATTATCCATTCACAAAACTCATGAACTGTCAATGCCAAATTTTTTAAATATTTGCTGAGTGTACCTGGAAATTACAGTTTTTTTGGGAATGTACTTGGGATCTAGTGATTTGTAGTAATATTTAAAGCTAAGGTTATGTTACATGTGTCAAAATTCAACACTATTTTCTTCTAGTTTTTTCTTGTAATAATCAACTATAGCCTTTTTTCCCTTTCCAATAATAAAACCCTCTTTCGTTTCTGTTCCATTGCAATTGAAGTGTATGCACAAAAATTAAAGAATTTGGGAGATTATTTATTTTACAAGAAAGTGTGACATAAGTCAAGTTTTTAAATTTCAAACATTTCAGTGTTGCCAAAATCAGCAAGCAGAAGTTCCAAAACAGAATTTAAACACTGTACCAACTTGACAGCATTTTGACAGTTCACGAGTTTTGTGAATGGATTGTAATTACATTTTTCATACCATTAGATGTGCAATTATTTTCTCTTTCCATTGACACCAAAACATTTTTGTAGGTTGAATTGGCGAGCAGGAATTCATGAAACCGTTAAATACAATGCTAAATCCCTATGTTCCAGTTTGAAAGTGGACACCCGGTATAAATATTTATATGGAAATACGGGTTATAATTTTATATGGAATAGAATTACTAAAGGTTCACTTTCCTTCATTTGAATTGAGCCATTCCATGGCTTCTGGGATTAAGCGGTGGATGTCTTCCATATCTCCTGGAAAAACTGTTACGGCAGATTCAGTAACCATGTGGTGTATAGACTGAACTGCATTCCCACATACGCATTGAGGGAAGTCGACATAGTCCCATTTATACATTAAGTAGACTGATCTGCCACGTTCCATCCTTATTCTATTTAAAGTTGTCCAGAGCCTTCTGGGTAGTTCCAATCCTGCAACTTTTGTTGTGGGATCGTTGACAATATTTCTATTGCGTGCCGTGAACAAGCGCCAGCTACCATGCCCATCTTCTGAGACGTCGAAATTCAGTTGCAGGTTGTGAACCACTGTCCAAAAGAGGTTTCTTGATTTAAACGTTTTTTCATCGAGTTCCAGCATGTCATCGTGTGTTGGGGGTGACAGATCGTTTGTAAGTTTAGAATATTCACGGAGGGTGGCTGCTGTACGGAGCGTCCTAGGAGAAGAGATATTACACAGAACCAGTAGCCATGGTGTAGGAGTGGACTTCACCATTCCAGAAATGATACGCATTGCTTGGTTAAGTGGGACGTCAACTTCATCGACCACATAGGAGCACAAATACTAAAGTTGCAGAGCATAGGGTGCCAGCATCTGATCCCCATGTAGTACCGGCCACTTTTTGAATTAAGTTTACTCAAGTCTGGACTTTTAGGGCAGCTTTTTCTAGGTGAGGTTTATATGTTAATGCTCTGTCCAGAGTCCCACCCAAGTATTTGGGAGTACGATTGTGTTTTAGAGTAGTGCCTCTAAATTGCACATGAGCTCTACACAGGTATTTTAAACAATTACAACATTAGAGGTTAGTTTTATTATCATTAGATTATGGGGAAAATTTACATCTTGATTGTTTGTTAGCAATTGCCCGTTTTTCAAATTTGGCAGCTCTGGTTGAAGCCTATGCTATTCGAACGATTTCTGCAGTAAATTTACTTCGTGAAAGATGCTTTCTTTCAGACAGTGTTGGAGTTAGTAAGGAATGGCCCAGCTCTTCAAGAAATAGTTGTTGTTTTGTGAGTTTTACAGCATTCCAGATAGAATCGGTTGCGTTTCGCAAGACGTTATGCGTTACATGTGGTCACAAAAACATTAATAATATAGCAGAAGAGCAGTACAATTATAGGAATTATTATTATGAATGTGAACAAAACCTATGAAATAAGCATGTATCGGAACACAATGATATACAAAAAACTAACATCGTGTTAGCTTCGCTTTCACCATTGAGTCATATTGGCCCAAACACAAATGTAAGACATTCTATTACAGAAAAAACGAATTGCTTTCTTTATTTTTAAAATTACATAGTGATTCTTTAGTATTAGAGAGTAAAAGTCATAGGGCACCAATATATTCCAATAATTGAAACATCTGTAGCATACTACGAGTATACCATACCGACCGGGTCATACTAACTCGAACACAATAGGAGGGTTAAAACAAACCCTTCAGTTTACAAATTTCTCAAAAGATGTAATAAAAACAGTTTTTAAATTGCCTCATACTATTCTAGAGTATAGTTGAATCCTTTCCAATGCAAAATTATTAGATTTTGTACAAAATTACCTATTATTCAATATTTCAAATGCAGATGATTGACTAGCAGTTGGATTAGGAAATATTTCTGCATCTGTCTAGTGTAACTTATATGAACTAGTTAAAAAAGTAAACTTAATGCTTGGCAAAAATTAGTACCCATCTACTTAGTAAGTATACTTTTTAATAAAAAAAGAAATAATGATATTTATGTTTTAACACTAATTTAGTAACCTCTCGGCAGCTTAGTAGTTACGACTACCCATCGTGAGTTTTATTCCAGGTTAATGAGATTTTTTAAAAATTCATATGAAAACCGAGGCCCCCTGCATTCATAAGAAGAAGTCCATGTATAAGGTCATAGGTACCACATCGATTTTTTTATATTTTGGTTTGTCGAAGGTCAACTGTATCAATAGAGATTTTGTCCCTATAAGGCCATTCCACTTCGTCTTTTTGCTAGTTTCCTGCAATTACAGATTCGTCTTCTTTGTTGCCCTATCTAGCAAAATTGGAAAGATAATAATAATAATAATAATAATGGCTTTATTGACTTGCAAATATAACAATAAAAATACATTCGCTATATATAAAAAAAAAGAACAAGTCAACCTCGAGGCGAAGTTCAGTTACCCCAAAGGGCTTCTGGTCTTCCACTTAACCTAGCAAAACAACTGCAAAAATATATTTATTTAACATAAAAGTAAAAAAAAAAAATATACGAGTGAATTATATAATAAACCTAACTTTTAAATGTAATACATGGTTGTATATACCATAACCAACTACAAAAATACTAAGTAACAAACGACTTCCGGGATTGGACCGTGTCATGATTGAGATCGAAGAACTCAACGTTTCGCCCACTTTCGTAAGGGGCTTCATCAGGAGGAAAAAAGGCAAAAGAGCACGGTAACTCAACGTGTTAACCACGCCAGAGGCGAAACTCTTTGCAAAGGGAAGGGACAGAAGAGCACGGTAACTCAACGTGTTAACCACGTCAGAGGCGAAACTCGACTGAGTACTGGTACTACTGGTACTATGTTTGTGACAAAATGTAGGTGTTAACAATGTCCATTCATTAGGATTTTTTGAAGTTCGCACTTAAATTTTTCGACTGAAAGATTCTTTAAAAAATTGGGTAATGCATTGTAGATTTTAGTTATATTATAAGTAAAGGAACGTTCAAAAATCACAGTCCTGTGCATTGGTACAGTGAGCAAACCCCTGTGTCTGAGATTAAGTGTATGAACGTCTGTTCTAAAAGTAATTTTGTTGTAAAGGTAAGGTGGCGTATGGCTTAATATGATTTTATGGTATAAAACAGAAGCATGCAGATGTCTGCGATCAGACATATTTAACCAGTTTAATTCTTTTAATTTATGCGTCACACGATCAAACTTTCTAATGCCATAAATTAACCGAATACAAGCATTTTGAAGAATCTGTATCCTTCTCGCTGTTTTTTTATCTAAACATGGTCCATAGACTGCATCACAAAAATTAAACTGGGACAAGACCAGGGACTCTGCAAGAATAGCTTTAGTTCTGACGTTTAAAATGTGTCTATTTGAATAGAGGATTTTTAAATTTGCATACGCTTTTCCGATGCAAATATCTACGTGCTGTTTGAATCTCAGTTGACTATCGATTTGCAAGCCAATATTACGAGTAACATCTTTCAGTGGTAGTATGGCATCACTAACCTTTATATTTATTTTATGATGATACTCATCTCTATCTTTATTCCTGCCGAACAACATTACTACAGTTTTTTTCGAATTTAAATTCAAACAGTGGCTTTCGGATGCTTTGTTAAAATTTTTAAGGTCTTGGTTAATATTTTCAATTGCAGTGTCTATATGATTAACGTTAAACGAATAGAATAATTGAGTATCGTCTGCATATGTATGTGATTTGCCATGAACCAATGAGTGAGCTAAATTACTTGTATATATTATGAACAACAGGGGCCCTAGTATTGAGCCTTGGGGGACTCCGGTATTGACTTTAAGAAGTTCAGAACATTCGTTGCCTAGAATTACAAATTGTGATCGATTGTTCAAGTAATTCTGAATTAATTTAGAGGCATCATTACTAAAATTTAAGTATGTTAGTATAGCACTGAGAATCTCATGATTGATCGTGTCGAAGGCCTTTGAGTAGTCTAGTAAGATCAAAACCGCTAACATTCCAGCTTCGATTGCTTTGAATATATCGTCGGTAATGTTTAAAAGAGCGGTTGTGCAGCTATAGCCTCTTCTAAAGCCCGACTGCAGTTTTGGAAATAAGTTAAAGTTATTAAAAAATGCTCGAATTTGAAAGTCAATGACCTTTTCTAAAATTTTTGACATGCTACATAATAAACTTATAGGTCTGAGATCTTTTAATTCATTTGGTTGATTTACTCGGAATGGTACGATTGGCCGTCGCCGGTTCGCCGTCGCCGTTTCGCCGTCGCTGGTTCGCCGTCGACCCGATTCGCCGTTGAGCCGATTCGCCATCAACCCAATTCGCCGTCGCAAGTGAAAATTTAAATAGCTTTCCACATCCACTGATGTATTCCGATATGGTGGAAATTTGAAACATATGCAATTTCAGCCATCTCGTAATTCATATTTTCTTAATTTGTAATGCCAGAGGGAATGTATGACTAATCTTTTTACGATCTCGGAGTCTTTATTTACTGTAAATAGAGATTCACACTATTTGTTTGTAACGATACGGTCTTTATTACCTGCCACATACGCTACGAATATCGGTAATGATATCGTTTAATGTTAGCGGCATCGATAAAAGTCAAATCTCTGTTTTTCAGACTTCTTACTGTACTAGAAAGTAGAGAATAATAGCAGAAATTAATGCTAACTAGTTTCGTAAACGTTTTTTGTCGCCGAATCTTTATATCTAAATTTTTAGCAAAAAGAAAGTTTCTTTACGTTCAGTTACGGACGATTTCACTGACCTCTGATTCATGAAATATTTTGTGTTTGTTCAGAAAAAGGGAAACCGTCCTTTTAATCTATAATGATAGATAATGCTTTGTTACACCTCAATCACTATCGACGAAACCAACTTTGCAAACCCTAATTAAGGAAATAGCTTTCTGTAGGAATATACATTTAAACTGTGTTGGGCCATTAGTAATTAGGCAAGCTGAAAATATGGCAATGTCTCAAATATGAATCAACGCCGTGTATATGTTAAGTTGAACCAGCATGGAGATGGATTTTATGTGAATATTTCCTTCATATCCATAATAATGCGTAATGAATAAGGCTTCAGTCAGTTTAATGATGACAAAAATTCAAACGTCAACATTTAACCGCGGTTAAAAATGTGTCAAAATTTAATCGCATGTGAATAATTTTAACATAATGTGTTTCACTAACTGAATTCTATCTATTTATTCAGGAAATAATCAGACCGAGCATTCCACTTGCATGTAAACTAGCCTGAATAAATTTTGACAGTTTTCTGTTAGAATGTTTTGCTCTGAAGAAATATATCTTGTAAATTTTCCACCCCAAAATCCCGAGTGCTATGCACTGGGGATTCTTGTTGAGCAACAAAATTACTTGACACAACGTCAAAATTTAATCCGCTATTTTAATGCACTTGGGATATTACTGTTGAATATGTCAATGTTGAAAATAGTTAGGGAATTTATATGGTTACAATACTTTCTGCTGCTTAGGCACCCCGTTATGGTCTTTCTAGATAAATCCAACAAGATAATTACCATGTAAAAGGTTGCCTCAATCCTTTCGAAGAAGATTAGATAAGATGCAAATTACGGGATCTTTCTATGCATTTTCTTAACTACCATCCACTTTTTGTAATATAAATACAAACAATTTCGGTAGGGCCTTTTAGTATCTACAGACTTCTCGTGGCAGTAAGAAGTTTTAATAATGGACGGAACAATTTTGTCAAAAAGGGGAAAAGAAAAATTTGCTGTAAATGGTTTTGTTTATGTGTTGGATACATTTAGTAAAAGTGATATTGGTGTTAAATTTTGGAGATGCGATCGAAGACAGATGTGCAAGGCAAGAATTCATACTAGAAATGGTGAAATTATTAAGGAAGTCAACCGACATTCCCACGATTCTTCGGCGGTTAATGTGGAAGTTGCACAAGTAGTAACGAAAGTGAAGAAACGTGCTGCAGAAACAACTGAAGGCACAATCCAGGTAATTTAATAGTAATTTATTATACAAGACGATAAAGTTAAATTTTATCTACGAGTGAATCGTTTAACAAATAACCATGCGGAGGCCGCACATAGAAGACTTCAGTTGGAATTGGGAATGGATCACCCAACAATCTGAAAATTTATCGAGGGGTTACGGAAAGTGCAGAAAGGACGGGATACTTACTACGAACAACTTGTTGCTGGTAATCCTCCACCATTAAAATTAAAAAAATATAGAGATGCAGATGAGCGTATTTTATCGCTAGTTCAGAATTTTGATGATAACTCCGATATTTTAGAATATCTTAGGGGCTTAGCACATAATTATGAAATGTAAATAACATTACGTTATCCTTTATCTAATAGACGTGTCTGGGACGCTGTTTTGTCCGGGACGCTGTTTCAGCAGCCAAACCGTAAGAGATAGAGAAAAAAGTTATGAAAGTTATATGTTTGGAATGGTCATGTCAGCCCAGGAACCGAATTTCAGTCACGTGACACTTCCGGTTTTCGAGAAATCACGTGATTTCCGTCTGTCCGGGACGCTGTTTTGTCCGGGACGCTGTTTCAGCAGCCAAACCGTAAGAGATAGAGAAAAAAGTTATGAAAGTTATATGTTTGGAATGGCCATGTCAGGTCAGGAACCGAATTTCAGTCACGTGACACTTCCGGTTTTCGAGAAATCACGTGATTTCCGTCCGTCCGTGACGCTGGTCCGTCCGGGACGGTCTTTTTTGTTTTATTAAATGAGACATTTGTCTCACTGGACTGCTAGTATTAAATATAATAAATATTACGCTGAATTAATGACAAATGATTTTTATTATTAAACGGCGCATTTTATTTGTATTGACTTAAAACATTTAAATGTTCCGATGGCGAATCGGCCTGACGGCGTATTGGTCGACGGCGAACCGGGCCGACGGCGAAACGGCGACGGCGAATCGGCGACGGCCAATCGGCGACGGCGAATCGTACCAGACCCTGATTTACTTTAGGCAAAGGAATTACTTTAGCGATTTTCCATTGCGATGGAAAAACATTGTTAACAAGACAAAAGTTGATAATGTGTGTTATGTACTGCAAAATTAGCGGGGTGCAAAGTTTTATCATCCTGATATTAATATTATCAACACCAGATGACAAGGATTTAATACTACATATGATTTTATAGATTTCTTCTTCAGTGACGGTACGAAATTTAAATTCAGAACTAATCCCCTGCTTTTTATTATTTAGATAAAAAGCAAGAGTTTCTTGAAAATTTAAATTAACTGCTAGATTGGAATGAATAAATGATTGGTTAATTTCATTAACACAAAAAAGTTCGGGAGGAATTTGCTTTTGTTTGGATTTGTTGTAAATGTCCATGTCTCTTAGCTCTTTCCACAGACCCTTCGAGTCGTTGTGACGCAGTCTATACTCAAGATAAGCTTTTCTCTCATTCCTGCAGGATGTAGTAACAAGATTTCTTAAGGATTTGTAATAATTAAAGTGAGCAACCTTCTTTGTTTTCTTGTAACGTTTATAGGCTTTATCTCTAAGAGACATCATAAACTTGAGAGTTTCTGTGACCCATGGACAGTTTCTTTTTGAAAAACGAGCAGATTTTATTGGAGCATGAATGTTAAACAAATTAGTGATATGACTAATTAGGAAGGTGAGTTTAGAATCAATATCAGGCATATCCATCAAAAGGTAAAGCGGTAGAGACTGTAAGTCCCTCTCGAATTCAGCATGATTAAATTTAGAAAAATCTCTATAAGTTTTAAATACAGGCAAAAGTTTAGGACGGTTAATGGAAACATTGCAGAAAATTAAATCATGATCAGACAAGTCATGCACCGGTTCTACACCATGATTCGTAATCAGTTCTTTATTTGAAGTTAAAATTAAGTCAATTAGCGTGGATGTCATTGGCATATTTCTCGTTGGCTCATCTATGACTTGAAAAATATTATAAGTATCTAGAAGAGATTGTAATTCGTTTGCATTAGCACTGTTTGATAACATATCGATATTGAAATCACCGACGCAAACTATTTCTTGGCATGTAGATATCATGTCGGATAAGGTTTCCTCCAGCACTTCAAAGAAACTATTGATACTTTTATTGGGAGGTCTATAGATAACTCCAATACCAAGCGAGATTTGTTGAGTTTTAATGATTAACCATAACTGTTCAAGAGATTCGTTATCAATGACATTCACGCGTTGAGCGTGCAAAGTATTTTTAACATACATACCAACGCCTCCTCCCCTAGTACTTCTATCTATCCGGAAAAAATTATAACCAGGTATATAGACCGCATCGTCAGAAATATTTTGAGTTAACCAGGTTTCACTCACTGCAACAACGTCGTAATCCCCATTGGCGAGAAGCGTCTTAAAATCTGTAAACTTTAATATATATATATATATATATATTCAGCACTCTAGGCCTGTAGGCCTATGGCTAGTAATCTTGCTCTCCATTCCTTTCTATTTCTTGCACAATCCTCCCAATTTCTGATTTTTAACTCTCTTAGATCTTCCTGAATATCTTCCCACCATGTTCTTTTTGGCCTTCCTTTTCTATTTTTTCCTCCGATCTGCTGGTAGAATATTTGCCTTGTTGGTTGTTGTTCTTCTAACCTTGCGATATGTCCCAGCCATCTTAACCTGTTTCGTTTGACCACATTTATAATTCCTGTTTCTTGAAAAATTTCTTCCAACTCGGCATTGTGTCTTCTTCTCCACACGTTACCTTCCTTCACTCCCCCGTACATGCACCTTAACACTTTCCTTTCCCACACTTCCAACTTGTTCCGATTTTCCTGCGTCAGTACCCATAGCTCACTACCGAATAGGACTGTTGGTCTAATCACTGATTTGTACAACGCCACCTTAACGTTCCGCGACACACTTTTTGACTGAAGCATTTTTTTATAAATTCCCATACACCTATACCCAGCCTCAGTACGATTCACTATTTCCTCCGTATTGTTACCATCATTTGCTAACTCCACCCCCAAGTACTTTACCCTATTCACTTCCTTGAAATGGTATCGTTTGTCCCCGCTTGTGATGTAGAGATCTTCTCCTGATTGGTTTTGCTTTTTTCCCAATTTCATGTACTGCGATTTAGATTCATTTATCTTCATACCAAACTCTTTTGCGCTCCCTTCCAGGTTTCTAACTAAATTCTTCAACTCTTCTTTGGTTTTGGCAAGCAGGACCACATCGTCCGCGTATGCTATACATTGATATGAGTCTCTTAGCACATTATATCTTGTATTAATTCTACTTTTTCTTATTATAACTTCTAGAATTGCGTTGAAGAGAATAGTAGATAGAGGGTCCCCTTGCTTTAAACCCGTGTTACTTTGAAATTCGCCAGATAGTTGTCCATTGTATTTAATTGTGTTAGTAGTTTTCTTTAGCGTCATGTGGACTAAGGATATTAGCTCATTTGGCAACTCTAGGTAAGCCAGTGCTTTATAGATTTCTGACCTTAGTATTGTATCGTAGGCCTTTTTAAAATCAATGAAGAGGGCGTGTATAGTCTTTCCTTTCTTATCTAGTTTCTCTTGGATTTGCTTCATTATGAATAACTGATCTATGATTGACTTTCCCCTCCTGAAGCCAGCCTGGTAGTACCCAATTTTATTTTCCGTTTCCTCTTCCAATCTTATCTTGATTATACTTGTCAAGACTTTGTAAATTACGGGTAGCAGGGATATGGGTCGGTAATTTTCGGGTAGCTGTTTGTTACCTTTTTTGTGGATTGGTGTTACGACTGCCATTTCCCATTCCTTGGGCATCATTTTTTCTTGCCATATTCTAGTTATGAGTTCGTAAACCTTCTGCCGTACATGCTTTCCACCATATTTAAAAAGTTCTATTGGTAGCCCGTCGCTCCCTGGACTTCTATCATTCTTCATTTTATCCATAATATTATTTGTTTCTTCTACGTCAGGTACCCTTAAAGCTGTGTCATTATTACTCCTATATAGCCGATCCTGTCCTATCCTTTAATAACTTTAATAACAGGGAGCGAATATTTAAGTGCGAAATTGTTAAATTCATTGGACTATTATTTTCTTAATGATAGATAAAAATAGTAATCCCAACAAAACAATTACCGAACCCCTGCAACTAATACTGGGTAGGTCACTATTCTTTCGAAAGAAACCTACGAAATTATTAAAACAATAATTAATTAAAGTTTAGTAGAACAAAGAAAACAAGTAATCACAGCGTAAATTACAAACAGTTCGTTAACTGTTCAGTCGCTATCAAATTATAGTACCTATATAAACTTTTTATATTTGATTATTGACAGAGTCAGGAGGTCAGGTGACAACCACGTTGCCGATTACAACAAACAAACAAAATAAAATAAAGTCTCTGCAATTTGATAAACACGTACAGCCAGACGTGTAAAATTAAAGATTATTTTAATCGCAACAACAGAAATTTTATGTATTGTACACAAATTCAAACCAAATCCAGGTAGTTACGTATGCGTTTAATTGCACTGCCTACTTTAGCGAATACGTTTCCGTTATTCGTCCACACACACTTCACACCATATTTTTTTTGCAGCTTCTTTGAGTAGATCCACCCTAGTTTTAGTAAGGTCCTCCCTAATAACTATTCTTGTGCCTTTTAATTTTTTCTTATTTGTATAAACAGAGTGTTTTGTATTGCGGCTAATAAATTTGACTATAATGGGCCGATGTACGCCATCCCGACCAGGAAGGCGATGACTGCAATCGATGTGTGCAGGCGAAATGTTTAACCCCAGTTTTTCATTACACAGTTTTGCCACAATGTTATCTGTGTCTTCATTAGGTATCTCTGGAACGCCGAAGATTCTGACACTGTTTGCCCTCGTATATTGCTCCAGCGCTTCTGTTGAAACGGTAGCTTCTTGCTTAACCCTCTCTAGTTCTTTATTGGTCCTCACAAGTTCTTCTTCCGCCTTGGAGAGTTTTTCTTCCAACTGGCCAATCTTATCCGCGTATACCTTGAAGCGATCCTCATACAGGCGATCGAAGTTACACTGCATTTTTGTCAGCAATTTTTCGAGGAATTCATCGGACTCCAGCACACTATCCACAATTTTGCGAATAAGCACTTCGTTTTTTTTCTCATCTTCCAGAGCGGCACGGGTTTTAACTTCAGGCATTTTGTCAAAGTTAAAGGATTTGATTTAAGTTAAGTACGTTTGCGACTCTCTAATACGTCTATTCACGACCACAGCGCATGGCGTGATCAGTGTTATACTACTATAGCCAACTAATACTCAATAAAACTTTGCTTTATACAGACTCACATGTGTCATTTAAATTGTTGCAAATTGTTCCTATGAAAGTTGTCTAAGCGGTTGTTATTTTGCGACCTCAAGTAATGATACCAATCGAAACCATTTGCAGTGCTAACATGATATAAAATGAGACTGAGGACATAAAAAGTAAGTACTCTATTCGAGTTCTTGTGGATGTGTAAAATAAACAGTTTTATAAGAATTTCTTAGGTGGAGAGAAAATGAAGAAGTTCGAACTAAGTGTTTGTGGGTCAAACATCATAGTTATTTAATACTTCTGTAACCATAGTGGCAAACGGCTTATCCTTCCTCCTAACAGCAAAAACTTTTGCTTAAATCTCAAGGTTCATGCAAAATAAATACAACTTGCATCTCAGCTGTTACAGTTAAATTAATAACTTATAATGACTTGAAAGTTATATACAACCAAACACACTATGGTCATACTATTAAAAAATAGTACATGTACTACTAAATATTAGTGCAACAATTGCAATAGCTACACAAATAACACATTGATGACCGGTATCCAGTATACTGGACGTTGGGAGTTTTGTCGAGGGTACCACATCCAGTATCCTGGATGCTCATAATAGTGCTCCAAAATACAACATGGAATTATTGCGGGCTGTAAATCATGCATATATGATTAGTATCGATCTACAGGGTGGTGAAAAACTAGGGCATTATAACATTTCTGCCCTTTCCCTGATCATATTCCAATACTCAACTCCATTCTCTTACAATTGGTAAAATAAAATACACTTCTTTGTCTTCTTTCTCTTCTTAACAGAGTCCTGTAATATCTCATACACTCGAAAACATCTTTTTTTTTTTGGTTTTATACTTTTTATCTAATCTCTATAAATCAATTAAACAAATCTCACAAAAAAAATTAGTTTATTATAAACTGAACGACCTAACCAGAAATTTTGAAAAAAAAGAAAATAACTTAAACTGCTGCGATTTAAAAATAAGTTGAACTTAATTACCTTGACAACAATTTAATATATCAGTTTATGGTCTTACAAGAAAATAAGTTTGTTTTAAATTGCATGGCTTTTATTTATGCCTTTTCATCTTTGCTACCAAACCATACTCCTGCATGATTCGATACGCAATTGGCAATTTTTTTAAATAAGTAATAAGTACAATAAGACAAATATTTTGACTCAAATAATATACCGATTCTGGTTGCAAGAAGTTTGCCTATGCAGTTGATATAGCTATAGCTACATAGGATAAATCCATACCATCAACAAAGACAAAGCTTAGTGCTTACTTAAACACTCTCTCCACCTACTTCAGAAATTGGAGACTCTGTTCGAACACCAACAAGACGGAGGTATCCTGCTTCCATTTAGATAACAAGAAAGCCCATTCGAAACTTACCATAACTATGGAAGATCGATTGTTGAAACACAATGCCAACCCGTGCTTTATCGACTATGAGAAGGCATTTGACTGCGTCAAACGCAAACAACTTATAGACATTCTCAGAGAAATCGGACTAGACAGCAAGGATGTTCAAATTATCGCAAACTTATACTGGGGACAAACGGCATCTATCAGAGTAGAAAACAGACGCAGCAAAGAAATACAAATAAAAAAGGATGTAAGACAGGGCTGTGTGCTGTCACCGGTCTTGTTTAACCTCTACTCAGAAAACATATTTACAGCGGCTCTGGACAACAGACAAGGACAAGGAATTGTAATAAACGGCAAGATAATAAACAACCTACGTTACGCTGACGATACTGTGCTTTTAGCAAACAGTGAAGATGAACTGCAGATTTTGGTAGAGAACTAAACTAGAAAAGTATGGAAGCAGGGCTGAAGCTGAATGTTAATAAGACCAAGGTAATGGTAATCAGCAGGAATGAGGATATAAGAGCAAGCGTAACGGTTAACGGTAGACAACTAGAACAGGTTGTAAATTACAAATATCTGGGATGTTCTATTTTAGTAGAAGGTGGAACAACTCTACTGAAATCAGAACAAGAATCGTACAGGCCAGAAACACCTTTAAAAGAATGCTAACCCCAAATACCTGGGAGTAATCCTCGATAGAACTTTATCTTACCGGGAGCACCTAACAAAGTTGTCTTTAAAACTAAGCACACTTAACAACATCACCAAAAACCAGTCGGAACTATGTGGGGAGCATCTCCGGATGTCCTTTGAACCGCAACCATCGGATTAGTGTACTCCGCAGCCGAATATTGTGCACCAGTTTGGATCAATAGCGTACACACTCAAAGAATCGACAAGCAGCTTAACATTAATCAACGCATCATAACAGGGACAAATAGATCAACACTCTTATGTTGACTACCCACGTTAAGTACTATACCTCCATCTCACCAGCGTAGAAAGCAAATTTTTGTCAATGAGTACCTACGCTAAACTACTAGCAAATCCCCAACTTTCAATTCATGAGAACCTCAAAGCATCTAACCGCACAAGACTAAAATCTCGCCACCCTCCGCTAAGACTAGCAGAACAACTATCGACAAAAAGTTTTAATATCAATCTCGCCTGGACAGAAGAGTCGGCAGGGAATAGTACCCCAACTGAAAAAGACATAATAGAAAACCCCACAAAATGTCCGCCTGGCTTTCTACTCTCACACCGCCAATTGCTCATTTTCCATATTCCGACAAACCATGGCAGAAATGCGGAATGTTTCCACTGCTGGGGTATGGTACCCTCTCCAGAATGTGATTGCAGAGCATCAATTCAGTCTATGCATCACATTGCCCATGATTGTCATTTTTGAGGTTTCTAAGGAACACCAGTTGACTTATATGAAATAACAACTAACGCAGTTCGATAGCTTGAAGAATTGGATATTCCATTATGACACTTGACATCCTATAATGATATACGATAAACAATATATCCATGATATACTGTACAGTGTGTCCCCGGATAGGTGAAACTACTATTGTGAAAGGTAAAAAATTCTAGATTTAAATTTTTATTTTTTGAGGTTCGACCCTGCTTGGCTAAGGGCGAATTTCTAACATAATTTCAGTTTTGAAAAATCAAGTATGCCTTGGAAATTTTCAAAAAACCTATTTTCCTGTAGGGTAAAGTGCATTTTATGTGGCAAATACGACAAAAAGTTATTAAGAAAAGTTGTTTAGAATCAACATTTAAGTCATCATACCAATTTTCAAAATCCTCGGCCAACTTTGATCTCTCACATTTTCTTTTATGTTTATTTCTCAAAACAAAGAATTTTATCATAAAATAAAAACTTTGTTAAAAGTATTTGTTTTTACAGTAAAAATCTTTGTTAAAAGTAAAATTCTTTGATTTGGGACCTAAACATAAAAGAAATTGTGCGAGATCAAAGTTGACCGAGGATTTTGAAATTTGGTATAGAGGCCTAGATATTGATTTTAAACAACTTTTCTTAATAACTTTTTGTGGTATCTGCCACATAAAAGGCACTTTACCTTACAGAAAAATAGGTTTTTTAATTTCCAAGGCATACTAGATTTTTCAAAACTGAAATTATGTTAGAAATTCGCCTTTAACCAAGCAGGGCTGAACTCAAAAAATTGAAAATTTAAATCGAGAATTTTTTACCTTTCACAAGAGTCGTTTCATCTATCCGGGGACACATTGTATATGCATATTCCTTTTTTTTATTTACACAACTTTATCGTTTATGTTTTATATTTCTATTTTACCTTAACTTTGACATTTTATCTATACACTCTGTGTTTAATATGTATCACAACGTCCTGTAAACCATACGATAATAATAACCTATAACTATGGACTATAAATAGGGTTTACCGCAGTCCAGTTGCTCCGTTATTCTGCTAGACGTTATAATGAATGACAAACTGATGTTCTTACAGCGTAGTGCATATACTTAAATAATTTTATTAAAAAATAATCCGAAGTCATACAAATCAAACTTGTCAAACTAATAATACGGGATTGCAAAACAACCATTATGGGTATTTGCACCGCTTTTAGATCCTGTCCCGCCCTTCTTATAGTCGAGGCAATGAACGCTCAAAAGGTGGATCTAGAGAGAAATCCCGAGATCGCAATTTTTTACTTGAGAGCTGTCTTTGGACTAGTTAAGAGGTAAACATACCAAAAGGCCCCGGATCTTGGTGGTGAGGGGGGTGCAGAGAGGCACGAAGAAGGTACCGATTTTTGGTTTTTCGCTTATGTCTCGAAAAAGTGGTTTAAAATGAAGCTGACAAAATTTCCTATAATAATGTTTTGATTAATTTTTTTCGCATCTGTTATAGATTTCGAAGTATACGCTCGTGAAGTTAGAAAATTTTTGAAAACTTTTTTTCCCTCACGTATTTTGATAAATTTAGCCTCTTAACTCCTTTACCGTTCAAAGATAATCCTTAGAAAATAAGTTGTAGAGCATTAAATTTCCTTCAAAATCAGTATACTATTCAATATTTTATCTTAACGGATAAAAAGTTAGAGGAATTTAAAAATTTCGATATATATGACAGAAAATTAACATCAAACGTAGGTAAAACAGAAATCCTTTATTTTTCTCTTAAATACAGTTGTTAGTACAAACTACCTTGTCAAACATTTTTGGCCAAGTACAAATCACAGAGAAAGAACAAACACCTTTGTCGACGAAGTGACTAATGATTTTCTGAACCAGTCTCCATCATTAAAAGAAAACCCATATCTGATATCGCTTTCCACAAAGCTTGGAGAAGAAGTCGGACAGCTCGGTGAAAATGGACCAACAGCAAAGCTCGGTAGGTATTCAATATTTCGAGGTTGTTAATTTGATAAAAGAGTACGCTGAACGATAAGGCGATTGGGATGTCCACCTCGATTGTGTAAAAAGAATGATAACTTATTTCTATGCATCGGGCCACTTTCTGTATGCTAAATCTTGTAGACTGTATGTGCAGGATATGATTAATCTTTCATCTAAAATGACGGCAGAGGAATATCAGAAATTTGTTCATGCTGGTTACTTCACGGGTCGCTCTTGGTTCAAAGTTTAGTCAGGCATGATCATTGAAAGCAACCTAATACGAGGCTTCAAAACCAATACTGGCTTAACACTTGGATGGGGTATCACAAATAGTGTCGTAAGCAAGTGGGTCGTCGGGATAAGTGCCACCCATGGCATTTGCACATCACTGGAAGAGTACCTGCTGTGGTATTCTTTTCTCCTCATCTGAGCAGCATGTTGATTTAAGATTTTCCCGCCAAACTAGAAATGCCGCAGACATTGCTAAATTAGCTGCGTGGTTTGAAAATCATCCCCCCTTCCCTGTAATGAGTCACATCATGTCGATAGCTACTGGAGTTGTGGGAGATGCCACAGTCAACTACTACAAAGCTATTACAATTGGCAACCAAGCGATGGTTAAAATTTAAGGTACTTATTTTCAGAAACTAAGTTATCACATATAGATCGAGCTCTTCCTATTTATCTGTGAGTTTATCAATAAATATCCACAACAACACAGTTGCGATAGACCCTAATCTGCTTTTTCAAAGAATCTCAATCAGCAAGCAAACGGAAGATGACTTAAGGAATTGTTTGGAATACGGGTTGGCCCCATTCCCATTAGCTTTCTTCAAAAAAGGTGGAATGAGAAAAACAAATAACTCAGTCCTTTACACCCTTCTTAATCCGACCATAAAGATTTGCAACCCACCAAACTTTCACATTTTTGTTGATGGAGGATTTCTCATGCACAAAGTGATTTGGCTAAGAGGATGCACAGTTTCCACAATTTGTGAGGCATATGTCAAATTTCTCAAGAGTCACTATCCTGGAAGGAGCTGCACAGTTGTATTTGATGGCTACGGCAACTCAGCCAACAGCACAAAGGCAGCTGAACAGGAGCGACGCTATCGGATGAAGATGTCAGTCGATATTAACTTCAATTTGGATACTGCAATCACTGTCAAGCAAGACCACTTCCTCTCCAACAAGCACAATAAAAGAAGATTGATTACCCTACTCAGAATTCAACATGACGAGAATGGGATTGAGACTCAACAAGCACCGAGAGATGCTAATATTCAACACAAGATATGCAACAACTGGGACTAAGGGACTTTTTGTTGCTTTTACTGGCTGTGATACTACGTCAGCAGCATTCCGAAAGAATAAAGTTGGTTTTATCAAACAGCACCAAAAACACCCTGACATTCGCAAGCCGCTGAAGTCTTCTCTGACCCCTCCTCATCACAAGCTCAAGTTGAGAAAGAGGGAAAAAATGTCTCTTGAGATGGTATGGTACAAAAGCAAAGAAGACATCTCTTAACCGCTATCGCTACCAAACGTTTGTCACATCAGTAGCAAACGTCAAACCTGACATCTCCTCTCTCTCACCGACTGAGGGGGCAGCTAAGCAGCATTGCTTTAGAACTTAACACAAAGTCTAACAGTGGTTAGGAAACGAGCTGTCCGCTGAACTGTGGGGGTGGCAACTTAAGCCAGGCAACCAGTTTGCTCCTGTACGGACCAAAGACCCCGCCACACCAAAAAAATGTTTAAAGATTATTTTCTGCCGGAGCAGGAAAGCATCGATAAAGTGCGTCCTCATTTGTCAAAACTGCTAAGGGAATTGTCTCAATGGCATCCCCGTCTTAGAAAACGAGGATGACGATGCCGAAGAAGTGGAGTCCTTTTCCATATCACTTGCAGAAATGGAAGACGAGGTGGAAGAAAATATAGACGAAGAAAACAAGGAGTACGAGCCACCACCTTAGCTGACTCCAGGACCCTCCCGCCCCAAGAGAGCTAAGATGATGTGATGTTTATATTATGATTTTTCGTTAATGTTATTACAATTCCATGTACTTAATATGCCTTAATGTCATTTTATTTTTTAATTAAATTCTTTTAAATTAAATTTAATGTCAAAAATTATTTTTTTCTTCAGACGATATTTCGTTATTAGTAGGAACCGTATTACCATTTTCCAAATGCTCACTACAGGCAGACTAATCACTTAGATCGCTCTCTAGTTCTTAAGCTTTGTCATTGAGACTATCTTCTTAAAAAAAAGTTAACTCTGACCATTGTCATCAAAATGAAGTGCTTCATATTCCAGCTCAGCAGAAGTGGCTTCTTTCTATTTTCTACACTTTTTCTCTTACAAGTTGCTCTACTACGCCTAAAACGCACATAAATTTACAGTTAAAATTAAAAACCATAGTTTTACTATACAGGGTGATTCATAAATATGGTAATTAAAATTAAGGGTAGTTAGAGAACTTCAAACAGAAAAACTTTGCATAATAAACTGTACGTCAAAATTAATAATAATCCCACAAAAAGATAAACCATTTAGTTGCTTAAACTGATCGATGGTCACTGGAATGAACTTCTATCTACAAAGTTTCCACATGTGGTTCAAATAAGACTAAATTTGAATAAAATTCAGGAGCAAAGAAACAGTTACTTAGTTATTTCAATCACATTTGGTGTAATAGGTTAATGTACTCTTACTGATTTAGCCAGTAGTTCTCAAAAGTCTGCCCCAACTCTAATACAATTTTTTTCTGTAAGTGATTAATTTTTAGTACAATCTATTTCTGTTGAGGTTAGTGTGCACCCATTTAATTTAATGACCATACTTGTAAATCACCCTGTATATTTACCCAGTAACAGGTTCATTATCGCTCATTTCAAGTTACACAAAAATTCTTAGTGAAAAATGTGCAGCACAACACCACTTAATCATTTAGTAATTGGGTACTGTACTAACCGTGTTCCGCAGCTGATTGCTGACTTAAAATGCAGCGACATCTACTATTAAGCTTCATTAACAGCAAAAAAATCGTATATTCTCTCCTGTTGCTTTTTCCTATATATGGGTGGTGAAAAACTACACATTATCTGTATGCTACGTTGTAAGCCTTCGCCAACTAGTAACGTATTTCATCGGGCCAACGCTATTTGTGACGAGAACAGTAAACCACAAGAAATAAGACATGTGGAAGAAGCTTTACGTAGGAATGGCTACAGTCGACGAGACATCAGAAAAGCATGCCAATACACCCTAAAACTGAAGCAACCTAAACCTAAACCTATGATTATGCCTGTTTTCACTTCACCGCTGGAGTAACCGACAGAATAAGCAAGGTCTTAAAAAAAAAGAACATTGGGGTCCCCTATAGTACAATAGGAAAGATCGAAAAATTGATCTCCTCCAACAAAAATTCTTTGCCCAGGCTACAGATAGAAGCCGTTTACCAGCACCAAAGTACGTGTGGCAAATTTTATATCAGAAAAACGGGAAAAAGCATCCAATGTCGAATAAAAGAACACCAGAGCCACACACGACTTAGAAACACACAAAAATCAGCTATTGCAGAACACTTATTAGGACCAGGGGACCACAGAATAAATCACGACTCCCTGAACATACTAGTCAGGAGTAAAAAATAGTTCCCTTGTGTTATTCGGTAATCCCTAGAAATTATTCAAAATTCAAACAATTACAATTGAGAAGATGGCTATTGCCTTAGTAACACATGGAAGGCAGCTCTGCAAAACCAGTCAAACCATAAACAAGTTTCACATGAGCAACAAAGCAGAAAAAACGACAAGTCCCAATAACATACTAGATCTACACGAGCAGCCAACCATAACGACTCCTTGGTATATAACCAGTAGCCGAAGGCACCAACATCGGTCTGTAGAAAACTTCTGAAGAAGCTGACAGCATGAGCAGCAAAACGTCAAGTTTAAATCAACGACCACGGCATAACTTGGAAGAACCTACCATTAAATTTTAATATTAATTTAAATTTTTCATTTCAAATACAAAGTTATAATCATTCAAGTTAGCAGCTGCAGCTACATTTTTTATGTTTGAGGTAGAAATAACTACATGATTTAGGCCCCTACTACCCTAAAATGCTTCCTTAATTATCCTGCAATCTAAATATCCTATTAATATGCAATATAACGCAAATTCTGTTTTGTCAATCATAAAAAAAATGTTAACACTAGATCTTGCAACATTGTGATAAAAATTGTGATACATAATAAACCATGTTTTATAGCAACAGCCCAATGCATGATATACTTACGTAAACAAGGTTGCCACATTTTCGCTAAAGAAGTGTATCTTATTTTACTAATTGTAAGAGAATGGAGCTGAGTAATGGAACACGATTTGTAAGAAAGAACTCCACGTATGCTTAGGAAAAGAGCAGTTAGTTTTTCACCACCCTGTAGACCGATACTAACGATAGATGCGTGATTTAGAGCCCGCCATAATTCCATGTGGTATTTGGGAGCACTATTATGAGCATCCAGGATACTGGATGTGGTACCCTTGACATAACTCTCAACGTCTAGTATACTGGACACCGGTCATCAATATGTTAATTGTGTAGCTATTACATTTTTTTAGTGTGTTTGGTTGTATATAACTTTCAAGTCATTATCAGTTATTAATTTAGTTGTAATAGCTGAGGTGCAAGTTGCATTCAATTTGCATGAACCTTGAGAATTAAGCAAACGTTTTCATTGATCAGGAGGAAAGATAAGCCGTTTGCCACTGCAGTTACAGAAGTATTAAATGACTGTGATGTTTTTGACGCACAAACACTTGGTTCAAACTTCTTCAATTTCTCTCCACCTACGAAATTTTTATAAAACTTTTTATTTTACCCATCCACAAGAACCCAAATAAAGTAGTTACTTTTCATTTCCTCAGTCTCTTGTTTTATATCATGTTAGCACTGCAAATGATTTCGATTGGTATTCTAATTCGCTATACCTGAGGTCGCAAAATAACAAACGCTTAGGCAACTGTCACAGGAACCATTTGCAACAATTGAAATGACACGTGAGTCAGTATAAAGCAAAGTTGTATTGAATATTAGTTAATTAGTTGGTCATGGAACTATAACACTGATCTTTCCAATTTCCTTAGATAGGGCAACAAAGAGGACGAATTTGTGATTGCATCAAACTGCCAAAAATGCGAAGTGGAATGGCCTTAACGGAGAAAATCTCTATTGATACAGCTGACCTTAGACAAAGCTTATGGATAAATATAAAAAATCGAAGTGGTATGGCCTTATATACGGACTTCTTATGAATGCAGAGGTGCTTGGTTTTCATATGCATTTTCTTATTTTTAAAATATCACTAGGGCCGGACATAACACTCACGAATCTTGAATGGGTAGTCGTAACTACTGAGCCGCCGAGGGGTTACTAAATTAGTGTTAAAACTTAAAAATCGTTATTTCCTTTTCTCTTTAAAAAATATACCTACTAGGTAGGTACTAATTTTTACCAAGCAATCAAGTTTACTTTTTTAACTACTTCATATAAGGTATACTAGACAGATGAAGAAATATTTTCTAATCCAACTGCTAGTCAATCATCTGCATTTGAAATATTGAATAATTGGTAATTTTGCACAAAATCTCATATTTTTGCATTGGAAAGGATTCCGTTTCACTCTAGAATAGTATAAAGCAGTTTAAAAACTGTTTTTATTACATCTCTTGAGAAATTTATAAACTGAAGGGTTCATTTTAACCCTCCTATTGTGTTCGGGTTAATATGACCCGGTTGGTATGTTATACTCGTAGTATGCTACAGGTGTGCCCTATAACTTTTACTCTCTAATACTGAAGAGCACTTATGAAATTTTACAAATAAAGAAAGCTATTAGTTTTTTCTGTAAAGAAATTTGTTACACTTATTGTGTTCGTGCCAATATGACTCAATGGTAAAAGCAAAGGTAACACAATGTTAGTTTTTCATATATCATTGAATTTGTGTACCAATATATGATTATTTCATAGGTTTTGTTCATATTCATAATAATAATTAACATAATTGTACTGCTCTTCTGCTATATTATGGATGTCGACGTGACCACATATAACGTATACGTCTTGCGGTGCGCAACCGATTCTAACTGGAATGCTATAAAACTCACAAACGCACAACTATTTCTTAAAGAGCTGGGCCATTCCTTACTAGCCCCATCACTACAAGAAAAAAAGCATCTTTCTCGAAGTAAATCCGCTGCAGCAATCATTCGAATAGCATAGACGTCAACCAGCACCGCCAAATTTGAAAAGCGAGCAAGTGTCAACAAACGCTCAAGATGTAAATTTTCCCCATAATCTAATGATAATAAAATTAATATGTAATGCTGTAATTGTTTAAAATACCTGTGTAAAGCTAATGTATAGGTATCATTATTGTAGAGACTGTAAAAACCGAACTAGCTATGAGGTTATTTACCATTTATACCACTATATTAATAATAACTTAAAAATACAGAGTGCAAATATTTTAACCCATAATAGAACTCGCTCAACTAAAAACTTCTCCGTTTAACATTTTTTCGAAAACGCCCTCAAACTGAGTTAAAATTCAAAAAAGTTTTACTTTAAAAATGCATACCTGCCTACGGAATAATATTTTAATGTAATGGCACAAAGCACAAAAAAACATTTCTTTGATATGCAACCCAGCAAAAACTGCACAGGTACTGATAAAACCTTTAGTACACATCTGATGACCAACTTAGATTTGCTTACCAAGCAGGTTGAGAAATGTAGGGGAGACAATGATTGAAAAAATATGAGATTAAATGAAAAACGATAAATAGAAAAGTTGTTCATATTGGTGAGCTCTACCACTAGTTAAAATTATTGCATGAACTTCCATAACACCCTGTATAATTGCTAACATTAAGTGAAAATTTTGCATTTAGACTTATTTCTTCATTGTGAATAACTTTTTCCTATAGGATTAGCCTCTAAGTCATAATTAAAGGTACTTCTCTCTTTAGTAATTTTCATATTTTCTTAAATTCTAAACACCTCGCATATGAACAAATTTCACCATGGCACTGTGGTTTTCATAAAATTTTTTCTTATACAGAATGACTTCTACGAAAAATTCAAAATAAAAACGTTTTCCCTCCTGTAAACTCAATCCGGAGACATACCCTATATACAGTGTGTCCCAGAATTGATGTTACAAAAGGTGCGATGGACTAAACATTTTTAAATTTTATTTTAAGATTGTGGGAAGAAGTCCTGCTTGATTTAAAGAGAATTTTAAGCATATTTTTAGTTTTTGAAAAACAAGTCGGCCTTTTGACAGTGAAGCGAAAACTATTTTCTTTTCAGGTGAACTACCCTTTTCCACATAACGGCAAAACGCTACTAAAAAAAGTTGTTCAGAAAAATTATGGCCTCTAAATTTCAAGAAGATCTACCTACTTAGATTAAACCGTCATTTTTAATAATAATACAATTTATTTTATTTAGTCTAAAAAAATAATGGTTAATCTAAGCAAGTAGATCTTCCTGAAATTTTGTATACGGCCATAATTTCTCATTGCGAACAACTTTTCTTCGTAAAATTTTTCCGTATAATGAACAAAAAGTGTAGTTTACCTGAAAAGAAAATAGTTTTCGCTTCACTGTTAAGGCGACTTGTTTTTCAAAAACAGAAAATATTCTTAAAATGTTCTTCAAACCAAGCAGGACTTAATTTCACAATCTTAAAATAAAATTCAAAAATTTTTAGTCCATTGCACCTTTTATAACATCAACCCTGGGACACACCGTATAAATAAACAATTGACAATAAACTTTCAGTTTTGATTTTTCTTGTTAATGCATGCAACACAATTCGTCATTTGTTTAATTTTAATTATAAATTCATAACATATTGAATTGGAAAGATTGAAACATCATTGGTTGCAGTTCGAGTCAATATGACCCAAACTCCATGAGTGTAACTAAAATGTGATAATCAGCAAGTTAGTTGCTTTATAACAATGTATCCAGTGTACTAGATCTGGTTGAAATCAGTAGTTAGTCTATTCGGACATAAAATCAAACAGAAATGACAAGATTATGTAAAAACTACAATGTAATTTTTTTTAATACCTGTGAAGCTGTAAAATAACAAATAACTTGTAAATCTGCTGTACCATATTAGAAAGTTATATTAAAGATTAAGATTTTATTATCAAATAGGTACTACATTTTGTAAAAGTGTCCATACTGCCAGTTTCTTCAAAATCTATCTAAATATTGTTTTTAGATAACTTTTAAACCAGCCAGCAGTATGCACCATTGCAAAGCTTCTTAATACTAAGGTTTTTCTTCAGGAGTTGTCTTCATATTCCTAACTAAAGTACGTACTTTGCACTGACGCTTTATATTCTCAAAATGAATACAAATAAGGTTTTTGGCCTGTGTGCCTCCTCATATGGTTTACTAAATTACACTTCACTGATGCTTTATACTGTCCAGTTGAACACGAGTAGGTAAGGTTATTTGCTTGTATGCGTGTTCATATGGTTCGCTAAAACATCTTTTCGTGATGATTTATATTGGCATATGGAACATGGATAAAGTCTTTCTCTTGTATGTGTCCTCATATGTCTAACTATATTGCTTCGTGTTCCTTTATAGTCGCAAATGTAACATGAAAATGGCTTTTCCCCTGTATGCGTCTCTATATGGTTTACTAAATTACTCTTCTGTGCTGATTTATACTCGCAAATTGAACAGGAATAAGGTTTTTCACCTGTGTGGGTCTTCATATGTCTAACTAAATCACCTTTTCGTGCTACTTTAAAGTTACAAATGTAACATGTAAACGGTTTCTCCCCTGTATGCGTCTCTATATGCTTTACTAAATTACTCTTCAGTGCTGATTTATACTCGCAAATTGAACAGGAATAAGGTTTTTCACCTGTGTGGGTCTTCATATGTCTAACTAAATCACCTTTTCGTGCTACTTTAAAGTTACAAATGTAACATGTAAACGGTTTCTCCCCTGTATGCGTCTTCATATGGGCCAGTAAAGAATATTGCTGGAATGTTTTATACTCGCAAATTGAACACGAGTAAGGTTTTGTTCCGGTATGTTTCTTCATATGGCACACTAAATGATCTTTTCGTGATGCTTTATAATCGCAAAGTAAACATGAGTATAGTTTTTCGTCGGTGTGTGTCTTCATATGCTTCACTAAATTACTCTTCAGTGATGCTTTATACGGGCAAATTGAACAGGGATGAGGTCTTTCTACTGTGTGAGTCTTCATATGGGCCACTAAAGTATTTTGCTGTGATGTTTTATGCTCGCAAATCGAACACGAGTAAATTTTTGTTTCGGTATGTTTCTTCATATGGTTCACTAAATAATCTTTTCGTCGTGCTTTATAGTCGCAAAATAAACATAAGTAAGGTTTTTCGACTGTGTGTGTCTTCATATGTTTCACTAAATTCCTCTTCAGTGATGCTTTATACGGGCAAATTGAACAGGAATGAGGTCTTTCTCCTGTGTGAGTCTTCATATGGGCCACTAAAGTATTTTGCTGTGATGTTTTATGCTCGCAAATTGAACACGAGTACATTTTTTTTTCTGTATGTTTCTTCATATGGTTCACTAAATAATCTTTTCGTGATGCTTTATAGTCGCAAAATAAACATAAGTAAGGTTTTTCGACTGTGTGTGTCTTCATATGTTTCACTAAATTATTCTTCCGTGGTGATTTATACTGACAAATTGAACAGGAATAAGGTCTTTCATCTGTGTGACTCCTCATATGATTAACTAAATCAGTTTTTCGTGCTGCTTTATAATCGCAAATGTAACATGGAAAAGATTGTTCTTCTGTATTGCTCTTCAAATATGGTTTACTCTCGTCTTCTGCTTCATATTCAAGAATCTTGTAACCTAAGCGTTCTTCTACCTGGCTTACATTTGTTGCATACGTACTATTACATAATTCATCTTTTATTTCAATTTCTTCCTGTTGAATACTCAATTCGTGATGGCTTAAGTTTGTTGTATCGAATAATTCATCTTTTATTTGAATTTCCTCTTGTTTAATATTAATTTTGAGGTAAGCACTGCTCTCCTCTTTACTTTCATCGACCTCCATTAGTGTTGCATCCACATCACTCAATCCTAGGCATCCTGTAACATCCAAGAGCTTAGAAACAAATCACTAATAAATGCATGCACGTGCCTTACAACAATCCAATAATATGTAGTAGTTATTATCACAAGCTAATTTGAGCCGAACCAAGAATCAAGTACAGGAACTAATCAGGTGTGCTACCCCGCCAGACAAAGAATCACATCGACAGACAGTGCTGCCAGGCTGTGAAAACCAAAATACCGTACTGCGAATGAGAAATTACTGTATTTTGTACGAAATTACCGTACAACTAGAAATGTTTATATTTTACTATGTGTATAGTGATATTTTTGCATTCTGAATATTTCCGGCATCTCTTATTATCAAATAAAATGCCATAATTTTTCAAAATGCAACCAATCACGTGTTTTTATAGTGGTAACAAATCAACATTTTCCGTTGAAATTTTATCAGTTTTTTACCACATATATTCATGGCAATCACCAAATATGTTGTCTTAAGAAAGGTGATATTTCAGAAACGTCATTTACACAGTCATTGTGCATCAGTATCAATCTCATATTAATTGCATATCATTACAAAATGAACCGATATTTAGGAAATAAAAAAAATGTATTTCGGTCTCATGATTTTGAACGGAAAATGTTTCCTCAAGATTTTTTGTTTTTTGGCAACGTCCATGGACAAATTAACTTTGACAAATTTTGTAAAACATTTTTATCGGCAAAATCATCTGCCCTTACTGAAAAAATATATAAATTTTTTTCTTGAATTTATATTCCGGTAAATCCACCCATTAGATTTTGGTTTTCTGTAAATTTAACGTAACTTTTAGTAACTGTTGAATGAAATCGTGCAGAAATAATTCCATTATTTGAGAAAATAATATACACAAAACTCCTTAATATTCAAATAAATCTTTATGTACAAATAAACACCGAATTTTTAGATAGTTTGCAACATTTATTTTAGTTAAATAAGTAGCGCTGAAGGCGCTTGTGAGCCAATTCCAATCTTAGTTGTTTCCATCAATTTCCAAGCACCACGTTGGATGTATTTCTAATAAATACTTGTACCTAATAATATAACCATAAAACTTATTGTTATTAACAGGAGACTGGAGACTAAAAAAGGTAATAAATTCGACATTCAGAAATAATATGTATATTTGATAAAAATTCTTCTTATAAATAGCATACATTTTTTTTACATTATTTGCATTCATTTTTTACAGTAACTTGTCCATGTGTCTGGCAAATAAATTTAAAACAATTGTCACACTTATTAGCATTATTGTTTTCATTGCCTACACTGAAAGCACACCTTCCTCGCCTACTTGCTACACCAACTTCTTTAGATGCTTTTTGTATAGGCCTGCTGCAAACCTCTATCGCTATAAAGGGAATGTTATTAGGATCCATTCTTTTTACCTATTATTTTACACGGTTATTAATTATTATACTCTAGAAAACAAGAAAAAATTATACTTAAACACATGAGAATAGTATTTCAATCAAACAACAACGAATTGTTCAACATACACACAATAAAGTCAAAATTTTTTTACACCTACTACTATTTCTACAAGGGCAACACGACTATTATCCGCATAAAACTAAAAAAAAAATTAAAATAGGGCTTCTTGGGAAGCGACAAGCACGCAAACAGCCACCAATAGACCGCGACAAGCGAAAAAGCGAAAAGCGAAATACGTCAAGTGACCCGAGCGGATTATCTCTGGTATATCAAGACATTTTTCCACCAAATTTATTCGGAAGCATCTGCATAACAACTTCGAGAAATACGCAAACACCTAAAGCGGTATTTTGAAAAACGGTAGAATTATTTAGAAAAAATAAAAGTTCGAGTCACTTGAGATCCGGTTTTCTCATTCTGAGGGTTAAGTTTAGGTTATTTTCCTTTTTTGTAAATTTCTGATTAGGTTTCAGTTTAGAATAAACTTATTTTTTCTAAGATTTATTTTATTCATTTATAGAGATTAGATAAAAAGTATAAAACAAAAAAAAGGCTTTCCCGGGTGTAGTAGAGATTACAGCACTCTGTTAGGATGAATGTCATAGTTTTGTGGGACTCCAATAGATGGCGGCCAAAATTCAATTCCACTTTAACACTACATAGTGGGCCTTTTCTATCCTTTTTGCGTTTTGTAACTGATCGCCCAGTAACATTAAACACGTTTCTCAAAATATACAGCTACCTAGTTTAAAGTTCAACCAAACTCGGTTCAATTGTGGTAGGAGTATAATTTGACATATATTGCTTACTTCACGTTGTTAGTTACTTTTGTAAAACCTGTTTTCCTAATTTCAAACGGAAACTTGATAATTCTATTAAAAATGAAAAAGCGCACAGCAAATTTAATTACCTCTGAAGAGAAACTAGTAAAGTAGAAACTAAAAAAGGTAACCTGTAATTATATTTTGATAATTATTAAATTATATTTGTTTAGGTTCAGTTAGTGAAAAAAGGGAGAGTGTAATCGAGTAGAAAAAGGCAGACGCTGTTTCCAGCCAGGATAAGGAATTGGCATGAGTGGAACTCGCCAACTACTATAACAGCCACACACTGCACAAAATTTTGTGATGCTCCTACATGCGTTGCCAATATGAGAACATAAAAAGCGTTCCAAGAAAGAATTTTATATCAAAGGTACTGGTGGTGGAGAATTGTAGAGAATTCTGTAACCACTGTGGACGCAGCGCTACAATAATTATTCGGTGATCAACTAACTGATATGCGGTCACAGTACAACGATGATGCGGCTCTAATCGTAGTTAACAATATAGGTACTACATCAAATTATTTACATTAAACTAAAGTTCACAAAATTAATACATATATTTGTTTTGTTGTGGAACTTACCATAGACGAAAATAAAGCAGTAAAAGGAAATACTAATGCAAATTACATCAATTTGCAAATAAAAAAACTGTGCATCCGGTGGTATACAAACTCGTGGAATCCCATTCCTAGCCCAAGCTTTTTATCTTCTGGATCACGGGAGCTAACGTATTACATTCGTCTCGGTTATAAACGAAGCGGTGACGATAGGACCATGTAGGGTGTTGACCCTGTCAATGTGGGGTCCACAATATGCATATTTTCATTAAGGGTAAACATCTGAGCAATGTGCAAAATAAACTTTTATCCAACTGATAGCTCTTGATCATCATCATCATCAGCATCATTCAGGACTAATCCTAATTGAATTGTTCCGGTCTCACGTAAATTGATCGCTCCCACGTTTCTTGGGTCTTCCCAATCTTCTCTTTCCTCGTGGATGAAGAGCAAGTATAGAAATTTTATTTTTTAAGATACTCACCCTGTATATTTTCACCGAAAGTATATTCGCTTTTGAGCCAGGTAGATATATATTCCGCATAAAAAATATAAATAAATATTATTCCAACAAATAGTTATTGAGCCATGCCATGCCGCCAATAGACGGAAAGACAGACGAAGAGACGAACAAACAGACAGACGGAATTGAGAAAACATGTTTTTCGTCATCTAGGGTGCCTGAAATGTGAATATCTGAAGCAAAGAGAAAGAATTTTATTTTTCGACGATTACAACATTTCCTTCGGCATAGTCGAAGGAAGTAAAAAATCTGAAGGGATTTATACGAAACTTCCCTCGCAAGAGTAGTCTGAATTACATCAATTTGCAAATTAAAAAAAAATATTGTGGCCGTTGTGATTCGAACTCGGATTCCGACGGTGCTAGGCAGGCGCTTTTCCTCTGGATCACGGAATCTCGCTAGCATAATAGGCTTACGACAGCAGAGTAACAAATATAGAAGTCATGGAAGGATAAAAAAGAAAAAGAAATCGTAATTACTATCAAAAAGCGAAAACTTCAGTATCTGGGACATGTTTTGAGAGGGGAGAAATACCATTTACTACAGCTAATAATGCAAGGGCCATCCCACGAGGGTACCGTAAAGAATACATCCCGGGCTGGACAGATGAAAGCCAACGCCTGTATAAGGAATTCTAGGAATCTGGTGATCTGGTAATCGCAGACAGTTTACTAAGGTCTCTGGATGCAGCGACAAAAGCCAAATGGAACTCCACAGTCGAAAACTTAGATTTCTGCAGATCCAGCAGAAAATCGTGGACTTTACTGAATAAATTAGGAGGGTGCAATCGAAACACCACTAAACAACTACCAAGAAACCCAAATACTATTGCCAACCGTATAGTTAATGTCTCTCGTGGTCCCTCAGAGAAAAGGCATACAAGAGCAGTCAAAAAATCCTTAAAACAGCTTAAACGTTCTACGCCAGAAACATCAAAGTTCTCACATAACTTCACACTTGAAGAACCAGAAATTGCGCTTAAAAACACGGAAACTGGAAAAGCGGCTGGTTCTGGCGGTATTTATCCAGAGTTCCTCGTCAACTGTTGAACAGAAGTGCCTGGAGGCTGGATCAGGTTTCTGTTGATTGCACTGGTTCTTTATCCCTAATTTATAAGCACATGAATGAGACTGCATTCATGTATTAAGCCAATGTAGTCAATGGCGCTTAAAGAGATGATGATGTTGCTACCCTTAAAACGCAGCCTCACGTTTTATGAGTTATGGCTCGGAAGAGGGCAGCAACGTTGCGAATGAATCAAACATTAGATGTCGATTTATTTATTACAAAAATAAATGGGCTTTTATACAAAAAAAACTGCTTAGGACTAAAAAACAACATTTCAAAGTACAAATGTGTAGTTCACTAGAACGAGTATAATATTACAAAATAACTACTCAGCGGTAAACAGTAGCGCTTCCTGCTTTGTTTGCAAGTACGCACGTTGAACTTTTGATTGTGGGTCGTTTATTTGCGTAAGTTGCCGGTTTGCAGTTTTCCGGCCTTTAAACCGGCTTGATTACGAAGCAACACTGGCTTTTAAATTGTGAACGATATTTCGTAAATTTTGACTGAAATTTATATCTGTTTAATTCAAAATTAAACATATTGCCGATTTTAAATCAAAAAACAAACAAGAAAACTATACTGTTTCCACTACATTTATTGTTTTTAGAGGGTATTCTTTCACTGCTGGCTGGCGTTGTTTGGGTGGAAGCTTCCTTCGGAGTATTTTTCTCGGGATGCAATAGAGAATTCCTATTATAACAGCGGCTCCTAGTATGCTGTTGGTGATTCCGCAGGATAGATAGGAATGATTTCGGATGGTTTTCCATGTCACGTCTTTTAGACGCTGTTGATTATTCCTCTGGAGAGGTAGTAGCGATGTCGGATGGCTCTCCATGCTACTTCCTTCAGATGATGTTGCAGGTCCAACCGAGAAGTTTGTAAATCCTCGAAGTGGTTCGGCTGCTGCAACACTGGCTCCTCTGATATTTCTGTAAAAGAGTTTTTGTGTTATCGTGTCGTTGGATATGTTACCAATTGGTTTGAAACATCCCGACAACGTCCATCTGCTGCCTCTTCCTTTGGAGACGAACATTATATAAGTGAATACGATAATTAATATCACCCTTGCCGAGGTTAGCTGTTTTAGAGGGTTCCGCATCGGTGTTCCACATTTCGTGTTTTCGTTAAATTTCCTCGCAGATTTTATTCGTCTTTTAGACGCTGTTGATTATTCCTCTGGAGAGGCAGTAGAGGTCTAGGGACCCCGAAAGTGAAAATTGGAAGAAATCTCGAAAGGTGATTTTTTCACGATTGTAATACCTCCTATTTGATTTCGTGCCAGGTAGACATCTATACACATGAAAAATATCGTCTTACTCCAATAACTAGGTTTTTAGCTATACCGTCAACAGACGGACAGATGGACAGACAGAATTGAGAAAACATGTATTTCGTCATTTAGGGACCCTGGAACATGAAGATCTGAGGAAATCTCTGAAAGTGATTTATTCACGAATACAATAACTGAAAATGTTAATAAAAATTTTTTTTTACTAGGGAAGTATTTTAATAGTGAAACAATCACCTTCCGATATTTATTCAGATATTCACGTTTTAGGGTCCCTACATGACGAAAAACAGGTTTTCTCAATTTCGTCTATCTATCCGTTTGTTGGCGTCTGTTGGTAAAAACTATTTGTTGGAGAAAGACGATACTTTTCATGCAGATTATACCTGTACCACAATCGAAAGCGTCTGATGAGATATATTATATATACCTTAAAAATCAAAATTTTGCCTGTTTTTGCTTTAATTCAAGAACTACTAGTTAAATAAAAGCAATATTTTTCACATAGCTCAGGTTTTTCCCCTTGACGAAAAAAAGAATATTTTGGACCCAATATATACCGGGTGAATACTCTGCTTGAGGTCTGTCTTAGCACGCCGTTTATACCGCTGTCGTAAGTCAATAATGTATGCGAGTGGTCTAGTTAGAACGCCGGGCTAGCATAATGGTCCGTGTCGAAGCCAGAGTTGAAATCGTACCAGCCACGATGTCTTTTTATTTGTAAACTGATGTAATTCACGTTACTCTACAGTTTTTACTTCTGTTGGCGGTATAACTCACTAACTATTTATTGGAGGAAGCCGATATTTTGGATAGATGATATGTCTACCTGGCATGAAACTGAGAAAAATTCGGAGAATTATATACAGGGTGACCACATTAAAAAAAATATTTTTTATTTTTGCTTAAACTGAAAAATAGATAAAAGTAATAATTTTCACGTAGCTCAGGCTTATCATTGACGAAAATGAGACCTAACCGATACAGATAAACATCAAAAATGGGATAGAATAGCATGGTGTCTTTATAACGCAACAGAAACTCGTACAATTCGAGCACAGTCGTGGCGCAGTTGTACAAGTGGCCGCAAGCGGCAAACATGAGGGGCGAACTAGAAATTAAGCTCAAAATATTAATCTCATTCGCCTGGAAGCGCGGAGTTCGAATCCCAGCGGACTACATTTTTTTTATTTGCAAATTGATGTAATTCGCGCAGGAAAAGTTCCGTGTAAACTCCTTTTCAGATTTTTACTTCCCTCGTCCGAAAGACGAAGGAAGTATTGTAATTACGAAAAAATCACCTTCCGAGATTTCTTCAGATCTTCACGTTTCAGGGTTCCTAGATGACCAAAAACAGGTTTTCTCAATTCCGTCTGTATGTCTGTCTATCTGTTGGCAGTATAACTCAAAAACTGTTTGTCGGAGATGATATTTTGCATACACATTATATTGTTATGATATATGAAGTAGTGAAATTAATTTAAATAAAGAAATATTTGAAGCAAATAAGCTTGGAAGAATGATATAATTAAATCTTGATTGAACATTATTAAAAAATTTAATTGAGACAATGAGAGAAGAGATTTTGGTATTGATTGAATATGTTAATTTAATAGTTACAGAAAATTTTAATAAAATACAAGCCAAGGTAACGATTGACAAATGTATTATAATGATAATGTGAATTGTTAAATTTTAAATAATGGATAATTTAAAATATGTAAGGGTGCAGTAAGAATAGTATCCAACCAGAACAAGTTTTTGTTTAAAAGTTAGTTACATAAAACCACTCATAAAAACATGTACGTATTTTAAATATGATAATTTTAGAAGAATAAAAAATCGAATCTCTGCCTAATTTGTGTAATTTTTGTACTTGCAAATTAAGAAAAAGCGTAAAACAAATCTCCGAGGTGAAGGTCAAATGAAATATTAAAAATTGGAAAGAATATTCTGATATTGCGTAATACGAAGAGCTACAGATACAAGTAATTGGAAATTGAATAAAGGACTTAATACTAGTTAATGGAATTTGGATTTATTCATACGTACAAGACATAAGAAGAGGTATTTTACAATTTATAATTTGATTTGGATATTTCGTGTATGTTGCTTGAGACATTAGAGATCTGCAAATAAATGGAACAAAGTTAGAATTGGAATTTATCAAACGAAAGAAACTTACCAGGATTTGAATCGTGTGGTGGAGACATCTAAGAGGGGCGACAGCTGTGACTTGGACATCTAGAAGGAGCAGTAACATTTGGGAGGAACAGTGCTTTCCAGTAGGAGCCAGGACAGGATTTTGATTCCAGGGTAGTTAACGTGACTTATCAGAACCAGAGGGAGGTTGCAGAAACTAGGATCGTACGGCGGTGACATACAGGAGGTGACAGGACTGGAATTGGAGATTGAAGCAGTTGGTTTGACAGAAGTGGTGAAGGAAATTGAAAGGATTCATGTACCATAAAAGGGGTTGTTGTTGGTGAATGGTGCATGAGTGCTGTAGGCTATTGAAGATAGGATCCAGTGGTAGTTGGTGTTTGCGGGGAAAGCGTAAGCAGCTATTAAGGTTTGTTAAGATAAGTTGACAAAGCATTTTAAATAACTGTCAATTTTAAAAGTGACAACATAAAGTTGAGTAGGTACTTACATAGGTAGTTTTGAATGGTAGTAAATGTTAATGTAAGATACAGTTGTCAGTTTACCTGGTTTGTTGAGATTTAGAAATCAGTTTGACATTAAACGTCATTAACTATAATACTGACATTCAATTAATAGATAGAGATCTTGATTTGGCGAACCACCTGAGATAAGAGAATTTGATTTATTATTATTAAAGAATTATGATTGAATTTAAAAGGGCAAGATTTTAATTAATAATATAGCTTTATATAGCCACATTCATAATAATATATATACCTGGCATGAAACCGTGAAAGTTTCACACAACTATATACAGTGTGAGCACCTTAAAAAAATAAAATTTTGTTTATTTTTGCGTTAATTAGAAGGAAGTAATAATTTTCACATAGATCAGGCTTTACACTTGCCGAAAATAAGACTCAACAGATACAGACAGATACAGGATAATAATAATAATAATAATAATAATGGTTTATTGTCCAACAGAAAGAAAAATCCAATTATAGGACAATTTACACAATAAACTAAAGTATTACATATTAATAATCTAAACTTTAACACTAAACGCTCGCTTATAGTGAAACAAACTGAAAGGAAATACAATATAATACTATACCTATACCTACTAAACTAACAATAGCTGCCTATACTAATTCTAATATGTTATTTAAATTACAATAATTAATATCGCACCTATTTGAGATGTCATTGTAGTTCTGACTCATTTTATAAAGCGGTGATTTTTGTAGTACATTAGTACGTGGGGTTGGATTATAAAATGTTACGAAATTTCTATTTTGACGTGACGGTACTTGGAAATTAAGCATTTCCAGAAGAAATGGACAATCGATTTTGCCATGAAGAATATTATATAAATAAGTAAGACTAATTATTTTCCTTCTCCTTTCTAAACTAATCATATCAAATCGTTCCAGTAATAATGGTTGTGAATAACCTCTTTCTGGGTAAACTCCGTCTACTTTGTAGCTTAAGAATTTCAAAAACTTTCTTTGTATTGATTCTAGATTAATTATTTGATATTCATAGAAAGGGTACCAAATTAAAACACAATACTCAAGTTTTGAGCTGATTAAAGAAAAGAATAAGGTTTTCAAAGCAACTATATTAGTAATGTCACAAAAGGGTCGAAATATTTCAACAATAAGACCGTTCCGTTAAATAGAGGCGCGCGCCGCACTCATTTCAATAAGACTGGATAGCGCAGTTCGACTTATCGATGCGGTTACGATCGCTATGCAGATGCGGAGGGTTCAAACGCCAGCGGAATACATTTTTTTAAATTTGTAAATTGATCTAATTCACTCGAGGGAAGTTCGGTGTAAACCCATTTACAGATTTCTTTAATTCTGTCTGTGTGCCGTCTGTCTGTCTGTTGGCGGTATAACTCAAATACTATTTGTTGGAGGAAGACGATATTTTGCATGCAGATTATATGTCTATCTCGAAGGAAAGCTGAAAATTTCGGTAAAATATATACAAGGTGAGCACCTTAAAAAACACATTTCTGCCTAGTTTGCTTTAACTCAACAACTATTCGTTAAATAAAAGTAATATTTTGCACATAGCTCAGGTTTTTACCCTTGAAAAAATTACAAACTTTGGACAACACATATACATGGTGAACACGTTAACAAAATTAAAAATATGTTCCTTGTAAATTTTAAACATTTTTAGTTTCGGAACATTCAATTGTGAGGTAAATTTCCTATAAATCCCATTACAGATTCTTTTATTTACTTCATATTCATTGCCAGTTTTTTCACTCAGTTGTACAGCAAATAAAATCAACTTTTTAATAATATATCGCATGACCTACTGTATGTTGTAATTTAAAGGAATTTAAAATGGCGCCCGTGCCAAAAAATAGTAATATTAATTTTTCTTTTATGCTCGAAGATGTGCAAAGGTATCCAGTTTGATTCCCGAAAGTTCCAAACCTATATCTCAAATCGTATTGACAACAGAGTTTTGATACCACGTTTAACAGCGACCCTGTATAATGCAGTCATCTTGTTTATTTATTTATCTTTCTGCCAAAATGACAACAAGCAGGAGAAACACCCACAAATAAAAGAGTATTTAGTGCGGTGGTCTTCGATTACGCCTTTACGTTGAATCCGATACGGGGAAACAGTTTTATAGGATGTCCCAAAAAGTATGACTCAATGAAAGTATTTTAAACGGAACAGCTTTAATTTTTTGTTTTGCTTAAGCTTCTATGGGTCCTAGGTTTTATCCTAATGTCTTGTTGGCGTCTGTGTTGCTTCTCAATATTTCTTTCTTTCTTTATCTACCTTGTCGATTTTTCACTTTCAACTCGTGGCACTCATTTTCCAAATGTTCACTATTTTCTCGCTTATTTACCGTACCCATAGGAATATCGTTGGCAGTTATTTCTAGTTGTTTAGAATTTCTAGTTGTCGCACCTTTCGTAATGAAACCATTTTCCCCCTCATCCCAGCGCAGATATTTTCTATTTAGAAATACCATTACTACCTGGCTCTTGCTTTTGTCTCTCTTCGCACGCCCTCCTTTCGTCGCTGGAATTTTCCTTTCCATGGGTGCATAGTCGTCGGCAATATACCAAGTAGTAACTACCAAACCTGGCCATATGGAGATTTATTTTTTAACTTTACGTTTATTTTGTTCTGTTAATAAAAAAGTTTTTAATTACGTAACCATTTTATTCATGTTAATTAAATTTAATGAGCTGTTTAGTAGGAATTAATGAAGTAGGGCCAAAAATCATGCAGACTATTTCCCATATTAAATCCATATTAAATATCTATGGCCAGGTTTGGTAGTTATCGCTCAGTATATTGCGATACCGTTAAATTTTGTCTTTATTCTTTGCAATATATATTTTATCTTCTTTACTTTCAAGCCCTGTGTTATCATAAAAGGTTCACCGTTGGCTAATCTCTCAAAATCAAAACCTAACGTAGCTACTTGGATACAATTGCCGGCCGACCAGCTGCAGTTACGGAGACGGTGTGTACAGTTCTTTAAAATATATAAACGCGCGCCAACGGTATTTTTAACAAATCGGCAAGTGTATCCAGGCATTAGAACGAGAATACGTAAACTCAAGTAGTACAATAGATCTGAAAGAGAAGCTCAACTCAAATACAGGTCGCAGTAATAAATAAATCATAGTGAAAATATCACAGTATAATGTCAGTATAAATTCATAATACAGAAATTTACATGTATCACAATATTTCAAAAAATCAGCATCATAAATTATTACAAATAGCAAAATACACAAACGCAATGCTCACAGTTTCACATACAATTCCGCAACAATAAATTGCACACATCAAAACCGGCTGAATAAGCAGGTGGCTCTAACAGCAGATGCTTCATGCTAGGTTTCAGAGAAAACGCAGAGCGCGATTCCAGAGCGTTTGCTACCAATTCGTACGGCCGGAAGCTGGTGGCTCAATTCTATTCGCATCACGACGGCAAGAGCACAAGGTACCAAGAGAATAGCCTCCGTATCGGCTCCGAAGGTCCAGCATACGCCTACTCGAAATCGCCTGAAGCGGCGGCCGTGGAAGCCATAAACGAACAGCTGCAGCACTGCGTCAGAACGGCTTATTCGCACAAAATGCATAACTCTCCAGCACTAGTTAGCTGGCACTAGGTGTGTGACGACACGTGGTCGCACACCAAATCCGCAAAATGCGTAGAAAATAATCTTCCTAATACGTGAGCTTGGTGGCATCAGAACCACATAACCGTGCAGGCTTACATTTCACAATCCAACGAAACTAACGGCAGCCTTAATAAAATTTCACCGAAGCTCTTCAAAATGCTAAACCACCATGTAGGTTTGACGGACGTAAGCGGAAAGAACTCTCGAGGACAAAAGCCTGCGCCTAAAGATAATTGCTTAACAAGGTCGTCGCAGCAGGTGCGACTACAGAACGCGCGAACAGACGCGCCACAGCACAAACTAAATACGCCGTTTTGATTGTACTCGTTCGTTTTTAACAATGAACATTTCTTACTTCAGAGTTTTTGATCTTATTGTACCCACCATCGTTCCCACAATAGCTATATTATTTTATCTTTTTATCTTTTCGTTTCATTCCAGCAAAGGGAAATACAGTTTCTAAAAACTGATTACAGTACATATTTTAAGGGGATTCAAAAGTATTCTATTAATAAAATTGTTACTGTAATGATTGAACCGTGTCATTAGTGAGGTCGAAGAACTCAACGTTTCTCTCACTTTTATAAGGGGCTTCATCAGGAATCTTTAAGTGAAGAAAAAACCTGTGAAATTTTGCTCGGGGTTTGAATAATGTGTTGTTTTTAAAGAAACTTTTCTACGTGATCGGTGACTGGTGGATATTGGGAAGAAAGACTGTTGCTGCGGGAGGATCTGTTTTTGAAGGTTTGGGTGGCCGTGGATGAAAATAGCGATTGATGGCAGACTGTATATTATTAACACGATAACCGTTGTTCCTAAGATCTTTCGGAATATGGTTTAATTCAACGTGGGCATAATCGGGTTGGGATATGGAAACAATCCGGTGTACAAGCAAATTGATAACGGGAAGTTTTTGTGTAGAATGATGGTGGGAACCGGCATGTAGATAGCGATCAGTGTGAGTGCATTTGCGATTTACAGAATGACTAAGTGTACCACTGGGTTGACGAGAAACCTGTACATCTAAGAAAGGAAGGGAGCCGTTACTTTCTATCTCCATGGTAAAGTTAATGTCTGGATGTTGAATATTGAGATGGTGTAAGAAGAAGAGTAAAGTTTCTTTACCATGTGGTCAAATAATAAAGGTGTTGCATCGGCTTCCGAGACTCCTAAGAATTTTCCGATCCAAAATTTTCCTCCTGGTACATTTTGTGACAACCCACTCCATCTCGTTAAATGACGGCAGACAAGGCACGCGAAGTACGAGTAAAGCGAACCAGAACAGAAAACCCCCTCGCGAAGAGCGTGTTCGAAAAAGCAACCCAAACGCGAGGTCAAAAAATTGGCGACGAAAAGCTCTACGAAAGCGTGAATACCTACTATAGTTTTCCGAGTTTTTACCCTCAACGCAGTCGATGCAACGAAAGTCAATTCAGTGCAGGGGTCTGTCATACCACTTTGCATTATAATGTAAATATTAACCAGGTATCGCCAATGTATTGGAACCAAACCTTGGGTTTCAATTCTGAAGATTCCACAGCGATGGTTTCGAGAGCTTCCATAAAGGTATTTATAACGACAGGTGAAAGAGGAAAACCCATGGCCGCACCAGATATTTGTTTAAAGAACTGGCCTTGAAATAGGAAACAAGAGAGACATTTTTCTATAAGGGAAGATAGACTTGAAGACGTCTCCCCGTGCTCTGATAACAAGTGTTGGATTGTGACTATGGTATCGGGAATAGGAACTTTAGTAAAAAGGGCAGTGACATCGAAACTCACACGTAAATTCTTAAGTTCAACGCTTATGCTGAATATAAGTGCGACGAAATGGGCTGCCCATACGATGAAAACCCACCAGTGAACTTTCTGAGGATAGTGGTTAGGTATTTTGCTAATGAGTAGGTAGGGGAATCGATGGTACTCCACTAGCTCAAATTATATACTTTCCAAAGGTTTGAATTTTTCGCTAGCCCCCAAAACCATTTCTTTTCTATGTGGAAAGTGCTAATCTGGAAACTGTAACTGTAAACTTTTGCTTTTCCTCCTGATGAAGCCCCTTATGAAAGTGGGCGAAACGTTGAGTTCTTCGACCTCAATAATGACACGGTCCAATCACGGAAATCGTTTGTTACTTAATGACAATGGCCGTGAAAGCCTCTGAAATCATTACAGTAACACTTTTGAATTCCATTAAAATATGTTCTTTTACCGTGTTCTTCTATCCCTGCCCTAGCAAAAAAGTTTCGCCTCTGGCGTGGTTTACACGTTGAGTTATCGTGCTGTTTAGCTTTTCCTCCTGATGAAGCCCGTTACAAAAGTGGACGACACGTCAAGTTCTTTGACCTCAATAATTACATAGTTCAATCCCGGAAGTCGTTACTGTAATTTAGAATTTGGTAAATTTATTTCTAGATTGCGAATAAAATACTAATTCGTGATTATGACCAATTTCAAAATCTTCGTTTAATAATGAAAATAGAGATCTGAAGTAAAGTCCATTGTCTAAATTTACCGTATCTCACAGGATCCGATGCAGATACCCACTGCAAAAGCGTCTGCCGGGTAATTCTACTTGTATTATTTATAGTTTCAAAACAAAGTTATACAGTTTAAAATAGCCTGAGATTTAATATTGTCGGTTGTTGTCGCTGAACTGTTAAAACTAAGTTTTTCTAAAAGCTTTGAGAAGTCGGCTTATACTTAAAGGAATTACACTGCTCAAGGGTTTATAAATGCAACCGCAACTGAGGTATAAAACTACCGCATTCTTATCCTGGCAGAAACTGTTGGACGCAAAATAAAGGTAAATTGTTACGGAAATTTCATAAACTCTTTAAACCTTGAAGCATATAATGCAAAGATGCAATAAGCCTTAATTTTGATGTCTTTAATTCTTGTGTAGTTATATATTATTGCTTGCTTTGAGTTGGGTATAAATGAAAACGAAAGAATATTAGAAATAATGTATCTTAGAAAACGTTACTTTAGCAATTAAAGAATATTTTGTATTTGACAGCGTTTACAGCCTAATTAAAATTTATAAAAAAATTGCTTAACAATAAACATAAATGGTTTTAAATAGTTTTGCGTTTGACATTAGGAAAGAAGAAAATTGGGTAAATGTGTAGATATATTTTAAATATATGTTTGAGCATAAATATGTTACAGACTTTTGCTTGTTACGTCCTCTATGGATTTTTAAATTCGAAGTCTAATGATTCTCAAACAAAAAGAATTATTGTCGTATACATACATTGAAATAACTTAATATGTATATATGCGTAAGTTAAAGCTTATCACACTTTATATACTTTGACGTTTAAACTTGAAACTATTTAGAACTAGCGCTTCAGTCGAATAAGAATTTCTAAGTATAAAAATAAATAAATGTTTCGATCTGTATAAGTCAAAAAATGTAACTTTACACACTCTGAATGAAATGCTACCTACCAAAAAAGCTCCTTGATTTTATTTAAGATTTATGTCCCTAATCTTGTTGAGAGATGTCAGATGTTATCTGCGAAAGTTGATTTGCAACCTGTTACAACTGCTCGAAAAATGCATCTTTGTCTTATAAATAGAAATATAGTAATATTCCTGCGATTCCAGGTGACAGTTACTAATGTTCCCTGTTTATACATCCAGAGCTATTATTACAAAATTTTTAAGTAATAATTTGGCAACATATCCATTCTGGATGGCATAATTAAATAATTGGGTCCATTACATTATTAGCGATACTTAATTATCAAAATATGTTGCAGAATGAATGATTTAAATTTGAATATACGTTTGTGTTTGTTCTTATTTTCAAAATTATTATTAACAGACCCCGTTTGGCCAACCTATGCTTATTTTTTAAAATACAGTCCATTGCTGCAACATTTAACAAAATTAAATTCTGCAAGACGCCATCTGTGGCACAAAAATTTGATTTCTACGAATATAATCTATTTAGTAAAATGAAATTCACTCTAGAGTCTGAAGTTACTATGTTTAATTTTTACCCTTTTTTTACGGTGCTGCCCCACTGTCTTATTTATTGCGAATCTGGTAGGCGCTTACCTGCCTGGCCAGTGTCGGACTAGCCCACCGGGCAACCGGGCAAATACCCGGTAGGCCAATCCACTTTTGGAGGCCAAAATGTCGACCCTATGGTGACTGTGACTGAACCAATCACGACCCCTGATCACCACACTAATAGTAATGACAAAGAAAATCACAAAGGGTGTTTGTGCGGGTTGTATGAATTGTTGCTTTAAAATTTTTACAAAAATATAATTTATGTATTTATTTATTTTATTTATTTATTTCGTACTCAGCCAACAGCCGTTAGGCCAATTATAGGCGTCGCTGTACATTTTATGGGGACTTCCAACTCCACTAACGACTGTCATGATGTTATTATGACATCCGGGACCAACTATTTTCGTGGCAGCCATACCACGAGGCGCCGAGTGAAGCAACCGTGGAACTACCATCCAAGTTCCGACCAGAGAGAGCGTTGCTTTACTCTACTGATCGTACGTGGACGCTTGTTCAACCTACACCACCCGGGACCACGCCATTACATACAGTGTGGAAATAAAGTAACGGATAAATTCATCAACTTCGTTGATATTCATTTTTATGAAAAAATCTCGAGGGGGTGTAGCGATTCTTACCATAGGGAATATTTTCAGCTGATTTTCAGTTTCTTATGTTAATTTGTTTTTCATGATATAAAATTTTCAATATGTTCCATTTGAAAAATGGTCTTAAATATTAAATATTAAAAACCAATAAAATGCGCAAAATAAATCTAGTTACCGGTGAATAAAACAAAAAAAGGTTAGTTACATGTCTGAATTAAACAATTTGTAAATTTCATAACAAAATTAGTGTCCTTTGCATTTTCTAAATTAGAATTTACCTTTAGCAAGCTATTTTATTAATAAAAATGGTACAATTAAGCGAGACACAGAGAATTGAATTTTTTATTATTTATTATTGTATTTTTCAATTGCTTTTTAAAATTTCAATAAAAACGAATGTGCCGTCAATGACTTTCCATCAAATGTAGGTAACTAGATTTATTTTGCTGATTTCATAGGTTTTTAATATTTAAACTTTAAAACCATTTTTCTCGATTTTTTTTCAGATATAACATAATGAAAATTTTATATCATTGAAAACAACATAAAAAGTACTACCAACATCAATAATAAAAAATACACTTGTCATTAAAATAAAGTCGATGACGTCATAACTTTAAAACAAATGACGTAGCAACATAAAGGTGGTTCTAGTGTATGTCCTGTAATTAAAATCGCCATATCCCTTCAAGATTTTTTCAAAAAATTAATATTAACAAAGGTAATGGACTTATCCGTTACTTTATTTCTACACTGTATGGCAATTTGTACTAGCTTACAAATACTTTCTGACATTATCATGCACCCAAGTAGCCTGTGAACGCGTATTTTCTAAAGTGCTAAGGGCTTTTTTATCGCAAGAAAGGTTAGAATGTTTTCTAATTTTTAATGTGGGGTGTGATCTACTCCAAAGCTTGAATTTCGACGAAATCATGACAAATTGGTAAATAGATCAGTCTCTTTAAAATCAAGTGTTTTGCAGGTCTCCCCAAGCTTCCAAGGCGAGCCGCAGGCGAGCCCTGGAATATACTTGGCTCGACCTGCAAAACACTACATTGCGGTCTTGTAACGTTTTCTTTATGGTAGTTATTGATTTTGTTGTACTTTCACCTGCCATTACTTGTGAGAAGGGTGCGTTTTGGGTATTCGAGCTCCCTACAATCACAAAAATTTCGCTTGCGGCAGGGCTTTGCTTCTTCCCCCCGGACTCCCCCTTAGCCAGGAGGCTGTGCTCCCCCCCCCTTACTCTTATTTTTACATATGGAGGCCACATGCATCCTTTGCCCGGTAGGCCAAATTTTGCCAGTCCGACCCTTTCAATGGAGAAATACTGTAGAAATTCTTCGAAGGATTATGCCGGCGCTGAGCGATTACACGAGCCCTTACTCATGACATGTTAACAAAGTCAAGGAATACAAGCATAGCTTAATTGACAATGTTGAAAATGTAAATATAATAATAATAATAATATCTTTATTTTTTTATAAATAAATACACGGCAAGTAATACCAGTGAGTAAATACAGAAATAAATACAAATAATTCTGAAATAATCCCAAGATGAAGTTCAGATGTGCTAGAATAAATCCTAACGCACCCTATACAAAGCAGCACAATTAGTCAGTTATTGACGAGTAGCAGTATTTTTGTAATATTTCTTTTAAATGATTTAGTTGACAAGCGTTTTAACGATTCAGGTAAAGAATTGTATATTTTATAAATGTTAAATGACAATAAACGTTCAAAAAGGGCAGTTGTGTGTTTCGGGGGCGTGATAATACCTTTGTTTCTGTTGTTGATATTGTGCACATTAGTATGAAAAGAAATCTTACTTGTAACACAGTCTGAAATAAAACAATTTTGTTAAACAAACAAGCTGACAAAAGATAAAAACGATTATTCATATTCAACCACTATATATCAGACAGTTTATGGGAGATCCTATAAAATTTTCGTATTATAAAAATATAACGAAGACAATAATTCTGTACCCTTTGAAATATTATTCTATTACAACTTTAATCATTATGTCTGTTAGATAGATATTGAGTACCTCCGTTGCTACGAAATGTGTAGGTTGGGTTGAAGTTTCAAATAGTAAATGGCTTCCAGTTGCGTGACGCACCCTGTATATTACCTGTAAATCGTGTGAATCGCGCACTAAATACACCGCTAAACAAATAAAACGGCCATACTATAAGCCCAAACACATATGTAGTATTCGTACTGTTATACCTACTGAAGTGTTCGTTATTCGAACATATTAAGATTCCCTTCTATGGTAAAAAAATAGTCTCTACTTGTAATACATTGTATTTATGCCAAGAGAGCGTATACTGTTTGTTTAACACTTGTTTCGTTTAATGAGATAACGCGTTTAAAGTGAAAGGAGTGTGTAACAAATAATTTCGTACCTGAACCTTTATTTACCATGGCGAAACGAATTCAAGCTGTTATTGCTGCTAAACGAGACGCAAGAATGTTTTAAATTATAATTTTGAGACTATTTTGTTTTATAAAATTACAGTACGAATTCATGTGTTCCCATTTGTTTTTTTTGTATAAATATTTACGTTATTAAAACATACAACCGTGGTTCTATATGTAATGGTTTATGTTGTTTTCTTAAAAATTTACTTTCCTACATATTGAAATCATACCGCGGTACGACTACATATTTGTTTGGGCTCGTATACTGAGCCATATTCCACTCTACTGCAATTATATCGTTTGTTAAAATAACACTCATTCGCAGCATGCCATGATCAAATTGAAGTTTGTCAGAACTTGATAGATACCTGTTTAAGCAAACGTTTAATAAAAACAATTTTTATTGACTGTTATGATTAATACAGTAATTTATTGATAACTGTTACGGTTCTAAAATATTCTTTTTTGTTTTCATCCGTTTTACTTTATTGCGTATGTTAGGTTGGCTACGCTTCTGCTTTGGTTTTACAAGGGGGCATGCAGGTTTCCTGTACAGCTGTAATTTTAAATTCACAACAGGCTCTTTTCGAAAATTTCCAAGTGAATAACTTTAGGATAGAGTTATTTTTTCGGTGCCCATTTTGAGAATTTTGAGTCTTTGAGTTGTGATGAACGCTTAGTAAGCGAATTTAACCTAAAAATTTTCAGCAATTGCGTGTAGATTTGATATTATGGTTTAGTGAATTGCTGCACCTATCTGGTTGAATAAGGATTTAATGGAATTTTTGAAGTAGGAAGTAAAGGCACCTTTTGGCCGCATGAAATCTCAGATACGGAACCGGATTATCGCCCTACCTTCACGTGGTTTGACATATCTTTCGATTTCTTTATACTTTTTTCAAGTAAGTAACCCTCGATGTTCCCCACGCTATCATTGACTATCTTTAAATTATCCTCCAATGCTGATGGCGCTGTCTTCGATATCGTCCATCCGTCCGACCGCACTTCGCACGTTGGGGGGAAAACCCTGCCAATGTGTAGCACTTGCACGCCCGCAGCCGGTCTAGCCTTTAAACAGAGGTGGAAGTGAGTTGTGCAGGTCGGAGTTTTTTGTTGCATTCCGTGCACCAGTTA
>OW679202.1:97102378-97156676 GCA_940337035.1 Agriotes lineatus
CACAGGTAAAATAAAACAAGCAAGTAAATTAACAATTGTATTAGAAGTACAGATACAAAAATGTTATATGAACAACCACAGTAAATTCGAACGTCACTTTCGATGAAGTGGAAGTTGGCGGTCTAAAACCCTGTCTGTACGTATTGCCCATTGTCCGATTTATTCGGATTTTGGCGGGCTATTAGCAACTTAATGGAGCAGCCCCGGATGTCAAAAAATTATCGAGTCGCTGCGTAATTGCACAGACCCCATCATGATACTAATTATCGTATATTAACCTATTAATAATTCTACCTATACATAGGTATCTACGTACAAGAAATTCGTAAACTGAGTTATTCACATACATATTCGATTATCTAAATTTTAAAATTTAATTTGAATATTTTTCAGTAAATTTTGTTTTAATTTTTACATGAATGATATACGTATAAAGAGATAATATATTTCGAACAGCGATAAACAAAATATAAATATATACATTATAGCAAAAATATTTGAGAGATATTTGAATTAATAAAACCGTTAATCTTCTGCACAAGTTTATTAGCAAAGTTTTACATATGGCAAGTTTCGAAACTAATATTAGTTACATCATCAGGCTCAAACGTTGATCTGTAGAAGTACAATACTAAAATTGGCATCAATAATAAAAGGTTCCACTTACGTGATAAGGTGTACACATTACTCTTTTTGTGTGACGTAACAATTTTCTCTCTTTATTTAACAATAAGGAACTGGACGAAACAAAAAATCTGCAGTTTTTGTTCAGGTCCGCTTTTATGTGTGGCTTGTTTTATAATACTGTCAGAGTGACATTTGTCCAAAATGACAGTAAAAGAACGCTCAATAACAAGCCAGCGAGCAAGCCTAAAATCTTATTTTAAGCGATAGGGACATCTTCGAAGAGGAGAAGCGTCGGACTGCATCGGTAAAAAACGTTTTGATTTGAATAATGTCTTATTTAGAGCATCCCTTACATTGAGGGTTAGGCATATGTCAAATTCTTTCTGAAGTCTACTACCTGTGATCTAAATGATCTTTTTGAATTTCATTGTAATATAAGACAGACGTTTTAAATGTTTTGTTATTTCTGACGTCACAGAAAAACAGTAATGTGTAAACTTTATATCACAAGATAATAAAGCTTATGGCAAAGTGACATTAAAATTTAAAGGTTAAATATCTTGAAGTCAACAAACTAATAAACGCCACCAACGTGGAGAAATAAAATATTAAAAAGTAAAACTAGAACTGCATAACATATAAAATGTAAATAAAGAGCAATTGGCATAGAGGACACCAAGGCCCAGAATGAAAACTAAAATCTTTAATGTAATTAACTAAAGTAAAAAAATAAATATCGGATAAAAAGCCAAAATAACCAAAAAAGAAACGGAATCACCAGAAAGAGCAACATATTTAATACTAGGAAAATCATAATTTCTATTAATCATTGTGCCTGAATTTATTGTCATTAAACATAATTGCAAATATCTCAAGTAAATTAAAGAGCATTCGCTTATTTGCAATTTGTATCAAAATTGTGATTGAACTGTAAAATATGATCAGGATTTATTCGGTTGATCAATACAAAAATTGTTATTTTTGATACAAGCACAATGTTCGTTAATTTTTTTTTTTTGAAGGTACGTCCAGTTTGTTCACAGAAACAATCGCAAAACGAACAGTTAAAATGGGCGAACACCAGATCTTTCAATTAAAGGGGTGGAATCTTTAATAAAAACTAATAATTTCTAAATGGAATTAGTAGTAGAAAAATAAATTTCAAAATTATATTTGCTGAAAATGTGTTTGATAGACAAAGACATAATTTAAATTTGGAATTATTGACAGGATTTAAATTCCTGGAAAGTTTTATAATATGGAGTAAATTGGTAGGATTTTTGATGGCAATGCATTTAATAATGTTGAATTCTGTGTTAAAATCATTATCCGACATAGGAATGGAAGGTAAATGTCTAAATAAAAATTTGCAAGTTTTGTGAGAAAGAAGTTCAGAAACGAGTAAGCTATGGTATGTCAATACAGCTGGGCTTCTTGTAAATGCTAAAATTAAGTAAATTGTTATTAGAGATAATGTTTTCAGTAATTAATTGATCTACAAAAGGTAAAGAGTTATTCTGCTCAATTTCAAATGTGAATTTAATATTCTGATGTATTGAGTTAAATCAATTGATATGGTTGTTTACGGTGGACTAAAAATGACAAGGATATTACCTACATATCTGCCCCAATAGATAATGTTGTTGATCAGAGAAGCTTAATTTGGTTCATAAAAATCTCTACCAAAAGAGGCATTAAGTTACATCCCATGGCTAGACCTGATTTTTGTCTGAAAATAATGAATCAAATTTGAAAAAAAGCTTAATACAAGCAAGTATGAGTTCTATTTCGTTATTATTAAAATGTGAATCAACAAGCATTATTTAATTAATTGAAAACATTCCTTAGACAGAATACGAGGAAGATTATTTACGTCGAAAAATCAGGGAGTAAAACCATCCCATAAATGTAATTTGGATAACGTGTGTTAAAACTATCGAGTTTTTTATTGCAAATTTGGGCTTAAAATTAGTATTGTTGCGAATTAATTCGTTGAGCCAAAATGTAATGACAGATACAGGGGTGTTAGAAAATTTTACTAATGGTCTAACAGGAATATGGGGTTCGTGTATTTTTGGTAGGCCGTATAATTTAGTAATCGATGGGTTCATTAAAAGTAAAGAAATGATTTAATCTTGTCGAAATGGTTTTTAATGGGTGAAATTGATTATACAAAACAAATGCATTATAATCTCTAGTGTGATATCAGTGTTGTATTTCCTTATCCAACTAGATCTTCTTGGCAGTCGTAGTGGTAGTCAAAGCTTGAGGGAGGTGGATGTTATATGTGATTGTAATCGTGTTCTTTTTTAAATGTGATGTCGAACCATATGTTAAGTTGTGACCTCTTGAACAGCTTAAATAATTTTTCAAAACGAAGGATATTTGTTTTGAATTTAAAATGTCTAACACAAAGTGTAATGAATTCTAGGAGTGAAAGAATTCAGCGAAATGAGCAAAACATATCTTCTACAACATGGGTTGAAAGTGCGTCTTAAGCGGTTGTCTTAAACATAGGTAGCAGAAAAACACTGTTATTATTTAATTAAAACAACATGGAAAAAGTTAGTTCGAGGAAAAATCGTACATAGTACATATAGTACCTGATTATTATGCTGAATTAGAAGATCTGAAAACGTTTGCTATGAGGTTCATAAGGGGTAGTTTCTGCAAGAGTTGAAGGCATTTTTAATATATATTTCGTGTCAAAATATTCGTCTGTACTATTTATATATTTGAGAAACTTACACTTGTTACATCATAAAATGTACTCTTTAATCAAGAGGCATAAATGTAAAACGCTATCGTTACAAAAATCGTTTTATTTTTGGCATTTTGAATTTCATATTTTATATAGCTCGCATGTACAGAAGTTACTGGCACTGGCACACTGGAAAATCTTAGTTCCCAAATCTAGAACGTCGGGTACTAATTTCTCTCCGGGCACTTAGAGTACTTTATCTAAAGGATGATTTAACTTTGGGCATCTCGTGAAGTTAATTTCATTTTTAACTTTTAATCGAAAACTACAACGCAAAAATTAAAAAATCGCAAATCCATCTAGGTGTGACTTCAACGGCATTTCGACACGCACTGACGCGACGAAACTTGAAATTGACAATTTCGGGTATTGACTGATCCTTTACGTCATAACTAAGTGTACGCGATGAAGCAATCTCCGAAGTTATTTCTTTTTTGTTACATTGCCTAGCGTGTAATTGATACACTATAACTATATGTTGAATACGTCCCTCTGTTGAGACGTTAAACTTAAATAGGGCGTTTCACACGCCTTCATATTTCAATAATTATTTTCCCTATTTGTTCACCTTTCTAGCTCAGTATGCATGACGCTTTTTTAAATACCCTAGTTATGGTTACGAATGATCATTATTTAGCAAAAACAGAAAGCTGATCTGCACCTGCAGTGTTCGCGGACTAAAACTGACTTTAAACCACATACAAAAAAAGATCCAATTTGTTTACACACTTATATTTACTCTAAAACACATAATAACAATAAATAAGACCAAAAAATAGAATTACAACTTAAAATGACTGGCCGTTTCTAAATATAAATATAAAATAAGAATGGGCAACGTACGTGCGGTATAGTTTGGGGATACTCACTTCTACATTTAAAAAAGAGCATGATAATTAAATCGGCCACACAGATTTAAACAATATTAAAAAGGCGCCCAAATAACTGTCCTTAAAAGCGAGAGCATTATACTGCATAAAAGCTCGCTGTAAAATTTTGTGCATGAAAACCCGTATTATCAATTGGCGTACGTATTATTATTTGTCTGTGTTGCTCATTCCGTTGCTCTCGCGAAAACTTCCCCCAGTTAAACGCGAACACTTATCGCGTAATTGCAAACATTTTCAGTATTAATTTACCTGGAAGTTAAGCCCTAACAGCTGCTGTATACCCACGGATTGGACACGCCTGGAATTATGTCATCACTGGGATAACTAATATGGGATTTCCACACGAAGGCATTCGGAAGTTTTTCGTTTATTGATTTGGCGACGCTCGGTCGGCTGACGTCACGAAAACCTCGAAACGTTTCAAATACTTCTTTGATGGTGTCGCAATGTGTGTATGTGCTCTGTATATGATTAATAGAACGCTTACTTGAAGTGTAGTTACTGACCTGTGAAGCACAAACACGTTTAGGCAGCAAACTATTTGCTTTATTTAACTCGCCGCGGATGAAATTTAATTCGGGCCGTCCACAACCGTGAGCCCTTGGGCAAAACCCGCTGAAGGATTTCAAAGGGTGGCTGAACATGCAAATTTAAGCCATTCACGCATAGGGCCAGATTACGTACATTTGATTATGCAAAGCTACAGTTTTTAAACCTAATTAACAATGAAAACCATGCAACTACAAGTTGGCTATAAATGTTAGCATGAAAATAAACGCTCCAGGCGAGAAAGCCAGATTCCCGTTTCAACACCGAGGTTTTCCTAAAAATGCGTCAGTTAATCTTCAAACTTTGGAATAATTTTGGGCTTTGCCAAGAACGCATCAACACTTCACGTATTGCCTAGGCAATTCTAAGTGCGCCCAAAACTTTGGGTTTTGTTGTTAGCGTATGTATATACCAAAATTACACAATATTATATTTTGTTTTGTTCTTAAAATGTACCCAAACCATGCTTGCACTGTATCACAAATAGATAATTACTTTTGCTACAGGTTTTAGTAAATATCTAGCAAGTTATTAAGTATTTAAGTATTTTTCTTCTTTCAATTCAAGTAGAATCGGTAGAGACTGGTTTGAAACAAAAATGCTTTTAGATATTTACAGATTAGGGGATTCTGAAGAAAGTGTTGTAGTAAACTTAAAGCCGATGTATAATAATAGAAACATATTTCCCTGAACTAAAAAAGTATAAATATTTTCTTAAATAAAAAAAAAATTATCGTAACGTCGTAACTTGTTAATATTTTAATCTAACTCAAATTGATTGCCGGAGCAGGGTTGTAGGCATACAGAATACGTAATCAATTTACTTAATTGTTATAAGCAATGATAATACAATAGATAAGGACGTCCGGTTCAACATCTTAGGGTGACAGACTACGCTGAATTAAACGAACTAGTCGAGCTGCTGTGGAACACAGGCTATAAAGAGATAATAAATGCCCAAGAAGAACAACAATAGTTAGTGTCAAATATCAAAAAACATTTATTTGAAATGGCGACTTTAATACACCTAACAACGTTAATAACAGCAATAAGAGCAGGTTCGTCAATGCGATGTAAACCCAGAATTGAAATAGCAAGATATGAATTGCACGAATATGATGCGAGGTTGGTGCAACCAAAAAGGTCTGACTTAATAAGAGCGCACGGAATATATTGAGCAAAGTAGTGAAAAGCATTAATTGGTACTCAAAGAGCTATATATTAAGGTGACTCGCGGGCTCAATCGTCGACGAGGCCTCCTCGAACGTAATACATTAATAAACAATAGCACCATTTATCGCATGTAACACAAATTCTTTGCTCAATTGGCGAGTAACGAACGTGAGTACGCATAATCGAGTTTATTCGTGTCCTGTTCCTAATAACTGAAGAGTACAGTATAAAGCTGAGACACAACTGATGCTTGATACTCTGTCAGTGCTGGGTCACACCGCCAAGTCACATCTTGGGCGACGTGGTGAGTAGGGCTAGCGCGCACTATGAACTTTTTGTCGTCCAACACAGTTTTGTCGGCCGAGTAAGGTATGTTGCAGCATATGAGGATGCGCGCATTGCCGACGAAACAGTTTACTGAACTTTTCTGTGGGGTCTTGTCACAAACCAGAATACGAATAAACTGTTGGATGACACAGCTGCAACATACGAGTTTTAATTATACTGCGCACACTAGACGATTAAAACTGCCCCAGAACTTCGCCCGAACACTCTTTTCTTCAGTTGTGTTTGAAAATCTTTGTGACAATCATGAACCAATCTGACTAGACCGAGAAATTGATTGTAAACATAGAAGAAATTCCGGCTATATATGATAAAAGTCCGACAGAATATAGCGACCGAAATGGAAAGGAAAAATTATGCAAGCCGTTTGTGTAGCAGTAGTGCCAAATTGGAGCGAGCTCGTAGCGAGGTGTCAAAATATAATTTTTATTTTTTGTAACTTAATAATTTTATTTATTAGTGAAATGAAGAGCTTCTCTGAACACAATAATATTTCAAAAGAATATTGTAAACACAGTGGTTTTTTGTTCAACAGCTTAAAAAACAAAAAAAGTCCTTTACAAATTGCATTTGGTGTCGATGTGAAGGTGGTATCATATATTAAGATGGTTTAATGGTTGCAATTTAATTCTGTATGTATAGAGAAATATTGAAAAAAGTCAATTAAAGCACAGAGTTGAAATATTTGATTTAATTGCAATCTAGACAGTAGTTGAAGTTATTAAATGCACTGGAAATGAGATGCAAGAAGCATAATTAGAGAGATAAAGGCTAGCATAAGAAAAGCAGGTTTTGGAAGGATTGAATTTGAAGTTTGATTAAAAGAAAGACGTAAGATGGCTAATATAACATAAGTAATATGATAGGTTTGAGCATATTTGAAGCAGGACAAATGTAAGTAAATAATGCAAAAGGTTAGTTATGTGCATAATGAATATGAGCTCAGAATTGTTAATAAACATACAGGCCAGTGAAAAGCAAGCAAGCTGAGAGGTTGATGGAAATCAAAGCAAGATAAGATAAAATTTGCAAATAGCAATACAGAACGAGGGCAACTGAAATGAAGAATAATTAGTGACGTGGTTAAAATTGAACTCAAGTGCCAGTGCAATTTAAAACTAAGTGTTCATAGCAGAGCAGTGATAAATAAAATTTTATGTGACAAGAAAGGAAAATTTTTATGTATAAGAAATAAGGACAACTTCTAGTTTTAAGAAACAAACATGCTGAAATTGTAACTAAAACTTACTTCCTTTGAACAATATTAGATCGCGGTTACTAGGTAACGCGATGCTTTTTTGTTAAAAATATACATAGAAAAATAATTCCTGTAATGTCAACTTGTGGGAAAATGATGCACCTGATTTTTGGGCTTTTTATATAATAAAAGTTATTTGCAAAGTCTAAAAAGTGTGCAAAGTTATTCTACAAGTCACCGGGCATAAGTGGAAGTGTTATTAAAAGTTTCTCCACCGAAAAAGTTTATAAAATTGTGCAAGCCAAGATCGCCGTTGGTTCAGCTCCGACAACCTGGAAATTTCAAACTGCGATACCAGTCCATTCCAACATCAGAAGCCAGGAAAGTCCTATAGTTAGGAAAGAGGTGTAACAACATCCTAGAAGAAGATTTGGTGCCAAGGAAACGACTTCCAGCATATAAGGGCATTGGCGTCACCCGCAGCGGCTCCAGAGGTTAGGTCGGCGATAGTTTAAAAGGTACGATTTGGCAGGTTTTTATGTGGTTGGAGTCCGGAAAGCCAGTGGACTTTGAGAACACACCTTGCTGAATACCTTCATCGTGTTTCAGAGCATCCAGATACGTCCAAGTTCCAGAAAATCCCGTGGCGTTACTAGAAAATGGGATTTATGCCAGCATTTGCAGTTTTCACAGGAATCTAAGACAAAAGATAGTAGAGCGTCGTTTTTACGTCATAACCTGAAACAAACCTAAGCTAGATGTTGCTAGGAAGGAGATTCGATTCAGTTTACCTGTGGTTTCCTTGCAAATTTCGCATTTGAATATCAAAATAAAACGCTGTATGCACCCACGAATCTTTTGTGGTGTAAGTCAATTTTGTAAGGTTAAAAATTATTGAAGTGAGTAGAGCAGTTGTACTGAAATTTTGAGTATTTGAGCTACTCTGAGTTAAATATTCTACAGAATTTTTTAATATAAAATTCAAATTTGAACCTAACCTGAGATATCAGTCTTGTGTTTTGCCGGAGCAAGCCCATAGCATTATTGCAATTTGATAAAATATAGAACGGGGCAATTAACCATCTTATTGGAGAGGAATAAATACGTTTCATTTTAGCCTAAGATACTGACAGGCAAGTTTGAAATTTAATATAAGTGCCCTGAGTATTGGGGTGTTTGCCTAATAGTACGTTGACTTGGCGATTGTATAACATTACATCAATATATTTATATGTTACATTTTAGTAAACTGCTGAAAAAAATGCTTTTTACAGAACTAAATAATTCACTATTATGTTTGCTACAATGTAATATTTTAGAATATAATGGATTTGACTTCCAGCGGTCGAGCCGTGCGGTCGCATTATTAAAGCGCATTCTACGCGATATTGACGTTTAACAGCAATTGTTTAACTTATTGTCACAGTTGTGTACATAATATAACGTGCTCATAAAATTCGTTAAATCTTAACTGCCCAGCCCTCTGGGGGCTGGCAGCAGCCATGACTTCAACTAATAACCCGCCCCAGAAAAGGAAATCCGACAACCTTACTCCACCGATACCAGAAACAGCCAAACGCTACATATGGAACCCCGAGCACCTGATAAAAAGTAACCCATATTATCTATTATCAACTCAACACACAACAAGTAAGTCAAACTACAGACACCACATCAAATAAAAATAGAATACCACCCATTTTTCTTCACAATGTTAATAATCATCAAGAGATAATTAAAAATATAAAGTCAATCACCCAAGATCGTGAATTTACAACTGCTATCAGTAGCAAATATGTTAAAATCAATGCCACCTCTATCGAAGACTATCGTGCACTCACAAAATTTTACATAAATAGTGGAATTGAATATCATACCTTCCAAAATCTTCACGATAAACCAGTTTCCATTGTAATTAAAAATGTGCCCGTTTCCATCACCGAACTGCAAATTACTAATGAATTGCGAGAGAAAAACTTAACTATAACTAGCGTTACACGCTTGTTAAACAAAGAAAAACAGCCGATTCTTGTATGCGCTGTCCTGCTGCCAGCAGGCGAATCTGCACACGATATTTACAAAGTTAAAACACTTTCTCATGCAATTGTTATCGTAGAGGCAAGACGCAAACCAAATATCATACCGCTATGTCATAAATGCCAGCAATTTGGACACACCAAGAATTACTGTGCCGCCAAACCCAAATGTATAAAATGTTTGGATGACTACCCACCAAATGCGTGCCGAAAACAGATCAATAAACCGCCCCGCTGAGTAAACTGTGGCGGAAATCACCCCACGAGCTACAGAGGTTGCCCACGCCACCAAGAGCTTTTAAAAGTGCGATCACCTATCAAACAAACCAGATTAACCCAAACCCAGCACCCCACCCCTAAAAAACTCTACAACGAAGTTACACAAGCTGACACCTCAACCTTTTCTTCTCTTCTTGACAACATCCTAGAATTCGTAAAGCACTTAATCATTCCCCATTTATACCAAATTAAATTCTTCCTAATCCAACAAATACTTCCTAACCTTCTCAATGGATAATTCACACCACTCCCTTCAAAATATAACACTTCTTAATTGGAATGCTAATGGCTTCAAACCACAAAGAGCAACGTTCATATCTTTTTTGGCAAGGTACAACGTGGATATAGCGTGCATAACTGAGACTCATCTCTCAGAAGACGAGATCTTCAAAATAAATGGCTGTCATATTTTCCGCAAAGACAGGCTGTCAACCACATCATGGGGTGGAGTAGCTATAATTGTAAAGCAAAATATTCAACATAGCACACCTGAAGACATAATTACCAACAGTCTCGAAACAATTTCAATTAACATCAACACGAGTAATAATAACCGAATAAAGATTGTCAGTACATATAAGCAACCCAACAAAAACCTAAGTGAGACCGATATCATTAAGATCTTCAATAGCGCAACGCAAACACTTGTCATCGGCGATCTCAATAGAAAAAGTACCTATTGGGGATGCCGTGCAAATAACCCTAGTGGAACTAAGTTAAACAACTTTGCAACAACTCACCAACTGCGAATAATACCACCAAATGAATTCACGTATTTCTCATATAGATTAGATCACCAGCCTGATATCTTGGATATCGTAGTTGCGAAAAATTTCCCTTATCCAATTCAACAGAACGTAATTTCCGAGCTCGATTCTGACCACTTACCCGTGCTCATAACCTTTACGACGGCACCGGTTTACAGACCCAAGCTACCTAAATTAATCAAAGGGTACGTTAAATGGGAACTATTTAAGGTGAAACTCGACGCTCAGCTAAACAATCCGCCAAGGATTGACTGTCCACCAGTAATCGATGATCAAGTTAGAGCCCTAACGACAGCCATTACTAAATCCGTTCAGCTGGCAACGATTCCTAACCGCAAACGCAAAATTAATAATCCCAACATCCTCCCGACTTACATCTTGGATTTAATTAAACAAAAAAGCAAACTTAGAAGAGAGTGGCAAAGAAGTAAGAATCCACTAATCAAAAACCAACTAAACAATATTAGTCATCGAATAAGACGTGAGATTGACACACACAGAATCAACAACTATATAAACTATCTAGAGAATATTGAACCAACTAGCCTCGAACTATGTCAAGCTACGAAAAATATAACCAGACAGCATGACGTAATTCCTACCCTAATCGAAAATAACTCCTCATACACGACGGACCAAGAAATATGTGGGTTATTTGCGGAATATCTAGAGAAAGTATTTACACCAACAATATCCGATGGAAATGGAGTGCATGCCAACACAGTTCAATCATATATAGAAACTCACTTACCAATTGTTACTGATTCTGACGATCCCACTTCTCCTAAGGAACTGGAATCTTACATCCACGCCCTTCCATTAAAAAAAAACTCCCGGACACGACCTGATATCGAACACCATTTCTCCATCTTGCTCTGGGTCTGCCTCAACTTCCTTTTAGTTCGTAGCCTCCATTTTGTTGTTCTCCTGCTTCAATTATTTTCTTCCATTCGCATTTTAAAATTGCAATGCATTGAGCGGCATCTTCAACACTTGCCATTTTCCTTATTCTTTCGTTGGGCATTTCATCTTGTAGTCTGATACCTAACATTGCACGCTCCATATTTCTTTAAGCTTTTCTTAGTTTTTACTTTCTTTTACAATAAAGGAAGTATTGGATTCACCCCAAAAATTCGAAATTGAGTTTTCAACAAATCTTCACGTTTCAGAGTTCACTGGCCTGTCTGTCAGTCTGTGTGTCTGTCTGTGTGTGAACAGAATATCTAAAAACGAAGACAGGTATGACGTTGAAACTGCATATATAAGTTTTGTGTACTATCTAGATGAGACAGCAAGCTTTTGAAGAAAATCGCATACCCGGAACTACAGTGTTTGCTCTTGTAATATTTCAGTTTTATTTCGATTTTTTCAAAAACGGCTCTAAACTTTACATTTTTTACATTTATCTACGACAGTGAGTAAAATTGACTTTAAGTTGGCAGTTTTAAGTTTGTAAAACAACTGTTTAATAAAATGTTTTCATTAATTTAGTCAGTAGCAAGCTGTTTAAAATGATTTCATTTGGCCCGCCGTCAATAGCAACGTGTTCGAAAATTTTTAACGACGCAAAATTACTACCGGTTGCTAGTAATCCTAATTTACATTGAATTTTTTTTATATTTGGGTGAACCAAATATCTTTTGAATTTTTTTTTGTGTCTAATAACTAACGCCGCGACGTAAGCTACTTCTACTAAATCCATTTTGAGACTGGGGTCAGACAAAAATTACAACATTTGTGTTTAGGTGCGCGCACAACTCGGTGATAAAACAGTTTAGTTCGTTAATGCGCGCAGATCCTACTTTCCCCGACTAAACTGCCGTTGAACAGTTCAGTTCATAGTGCGAGCTAGGCCTAAGTGTGGAGTTGGGTCAGCTGTTCGCGCGCCAAACAAGACTTGTTATGCAGATATTACTGACGCTTCACACTCCACGAAAAAATATCGGTTTTCGGAAGTTTTCGATTTTCGGAAATGGGATGGGGAACCTGTAATAGATTTTAACTGTAGTCCGCCGTCGAAAAACTGCGCCAGTAATAGCATCCCACTCATAATACATAATGGTTGATAAAAAGCTAACGGAGTGACCTTCAGCCACGCAGCTGCATACAGAAAGTGGTAAGGGAACTGCCAAAATGTACAGAAATTAAACGACTTTAAAACACTTTATGGTATGCGTCAGAGCGCGGGCTCGTACGTGAATAGTGCAGGGTTAAAGAATTTAGTATAAATATTATTAAATAGTGTAATGTGAACCGGGGAAATGGTGAATATATTTTTGTGTAATGCATCAACCAATTATGAGTAGTAGCACACTTCTACGATTAGCTTTACATCAGTCTTAAATGATACAACAATTACTGTTTTAAGAGGTGATAGCCTGAAATTGCTACTTGGCTGTGTCTGAAAAGCTTTAATTTCAGTTTATATGTTTACAAATTTAAACAGTAAAAACTGATGTGTCGGGCTTAAAAAAGTATTTAGAACATATTCTTTATCAGCTTAAAACTACTCTATAGAGCCTTGCGTTTTTATTAAGATGTGGTTTCCAAAGTTCGCTATTTAATTGTGTTTTTGCTGCGCTGAGAAAGAAAAACTGAACAAACTAACGCGTGTCGGCAAACAAGATTTAATACTTGTTCTACATTGCAGACTCCTGTTTAAAGAGAGGTGTAATTTAAGACCACGCTTAAAAGTGCCTATCAAATCGATTTCACAGAACTGTTTTCGTTAAACATAGTATGTAATAAATATCTTATCAACGGATGATCAGAAGAAAGTCCTTTATACAACTGCATGATTAATATGATTAACTGAATTGAAAAGACAGGAATTTTTGATAATTAGGAATGATACCTTATTTAGTAAAGTCAATCCTACCAAATGTATTGCTGAGACCAAATTTTTCATAGAAAAATTACAAAAATGGTTTAGAGTTGCTTTGTGTGTTTGATGATAATAATTGCAGTTTTACTTCATAACACATTGATATAGTATAATAATTCCATTCTTTATGGATGTTAAACTCAAGGTAAATTATGAGCCTACACATTGACGACCATTAGATGTGTACGAATTTATTGCTATCCTTAATAAAGGGATAAAATACTAATATTTGATGCGATCGAAGTATCTGTTATACTAACGACAAGCTACACGAAATACAGTAATATTACAGGTTCTGCCTTGTAAAAGAAAAGCTTGCATTGCTTTGCCTACTAATAACACCTTCGACGTATAGATGCAAATACGTTCTGTGTAAATGAGTGGAATACGAAATCACTTTTCGTAGATTTCAGTGGGCTAGCACACAATTGCCTTGAATAAAATCAATCGTCTGTCTGGTTTTTATGATAAATTCATTTTATTTCGAATCAAAGAACCGAGCCTCGAACGAGTAGGTATTCCAAGTTTCCACTTCACAGTTTTTTTTATTGTTTTTGGTTTTTAAATAAATTTTTATTTAATTTAATTTAAAAAGTAATTCATCTAACTTTTCTAATTTTCCTGCTTTATAATAATCGCGCTTAAAAACAAGTGTCAGTGCTGAGGGCATAAGGTTAAGTAGAAAATTTGCAACAATTTAGTGCTATTCTATGCTTTAAAAATATATTTTGTACTCGTAGTAGCGACGTTTACATATTGGTTTTAAGGTATTTGGAGTTACAATATTTGCTGTTATTTTCATTAAGTTAACAATTGAAAGGTGTTTTTTGTTATTTTTAGGATTACCAGTAAGTGAATCACGACAAAATTTCTGACAATAGTGGTTAAGAAACTAAACCAATTTATTAATAATTACTGAACTTTATGGCGTCAAATGAAATAACCGTAAGTAGGGGGGGGGGGGGGGGGAGTTTAACTAGTTTTTCTGTTAAAAATACAGTTTACATCTGTACTAATAAATACATAGTTGAGTTTTTTATTTTTTCCACATTGTTATACACCTTGCACAATGCACAAGCATCCAGTAAGAATAAGAAAATATTATTTTATTTTGGGCAATTAAAAAACAATCTAAATTTGATTTGCGGAAAGGTTCGGGTGAGTTTGAGAAAAATTTGGTTCTGGCCAACGAAAATTCTTTAAAAAAATAAAAATTACTGCAGAAATCGGGTGAAGAGCAAGCTCGGGCCTCGGTGCTATTAAACTTCCGGCCCTCCTCAGTATATTTTCTATCTAAAGTAATTTTTTATTTTTCTACGATAACCATGTTAAAAAATCGTTAAAATCGAAACTTTCCAAAAGCATTTACAGAAGTCGCAATTTACCAACCTTCGTTATGCATTGAAAATGAAGTTGGCTAATTCTCAAGTCTGGCATTAAATTTGCAAAATCTGAAAAATTTACAAGGAATAAAAATAAAGAATAATTTTAAAAATTGTCACGTCTTTATTATTATTGTTAATTCTACGCCTCGCAAAATGTTACTACGAAGAGCTACTGCATAACAGATCATGAATAAATAATACATACTACAATTTTGAGCCTTCTCAGCATCTTGTACAATTTAATATTAATCTGCAATTTGATAAAGATGTTGATATTACATTCATTTTTTTTTTCATATAACTTTAGATCTTTAGAAGATGTATTGATTATATGAGTCATTATTTATTACATTTGCTAGCTGTTTTGAAGGAGTTTTTAATAGCAAATAAAACAACTGGAGCAAAGAGGTTACTACTTTTATTAGGATGAACGGGGCAGTGTGAAAAAGGGATTAGATAAAAATTGATCTTTGAGTTGTTTAGTCGATATGTATCTTTAGTTTTGTGTTAATTGTTCAATTAATACATTAAAAGGGTTTGTTTTTTGGGGAGCTTTTACATTTTCTAAGCTAAGTAACTTTGCATTGTCCGTGCATACACATATATGTATATGTATTTATATTTTTAAAGTCCCCACAATTTTTTTTCTATTACAATCTCGCATTAAATTTTAGTACAAACAGCTGACACTAACGTTTCAACCCTGTCAGTGGCCGTCTAACATTGGGGTCTAGGACATCTCGGCGCCGCCACTTCGGCGCCGCCATCTCGGCGCGAGGCCAGCTCGGCGCAGGGACATCTCGGCGCGGAGCCATCTCGGGGCCAGCCAACTCGGGGCCAGTCAACTCGGTGCAAGGTCATCTCGGCGCCGAATTCAAATTCGCAAACTACAGTATGCACTACGTAAGAAAATTATTATAAGCAAATAATAAATGCAATGATCGCCAAAAAGCTGGCATCAAATGAAAAAAAAATATTTAGAATTTCTTTGAAAATCAAACACTGACGACCAGGTGGTTACAAAATGATTACAAATGGGCCAAAACAGAAGTTGTCACGTGACTTTCATTATCAGTAAAATTCAACATTTTTAAAAAATCATTATGAAAAATGCATTTACTAGCCAAGATAGGGACAAAATTAACGAAAAAATTGTAGATTGTGCAATGAGGGAGAGAAATGCGTTATTTTGCAGAGGTACAATTTCTGACTCGAGGGCGAAGCCCGAGAGTCAGAAATTGCACTGAACCTCGAATTTGACATAATTGTTCTGTCAGTCATAATGAAAACTCCCTAGAGAAATTTTTTGTCTCATTTAGTCTCTAGGGAGTAAATGTTTTACTTCTGTTACAATTTTGATGCTATAGAAACCGACTTCTACTCCCGGTCGTTTAAAAAGTTGTTTTCTGGCTTTGAGATTGTTGAGTTAGCTAAAACTAACACACAATAAAAAATCGTATGGAAATCTTGCTTAATTTCTGAAAAATAGTATTTTTTGGATTTACACTACTTCGAAAAACGCCATTTTTTAACTAAGTAAAAATCACTCAGTATATCTAATACTAGCTAAATAGGTTTTCGGACAAGCTGTCATCCTGTATAAAGTAAAATGTTAACATTACCAGTATTTTTTTTACATATATTTACAGTGTGTTTCACTTTACATGGAAGCAGCCCTGTATTTTATTTGTTTTTGTATGAATCGATTTGAATTTTTTACCAGTTGTACAACTCACCAAGAGGCATCTATTCATGTCCTTGAGCGCAAATAACGTTATTAGCCTGGCCTACTACGATGAAGAATATGAGTCGTATTGTCAATATTTTGCATCGCGTTAGAGTTACAGCAAAAATTTATTAAGAAAAGTTGTTTAGAATCAAAAGAATGCCCCAGATACCGATTTTCGTTTAATAATTCGAATTTTTAATTTTCATCCATAAATTTGTCAAAGTCCCAAATGTCAACTTTTAATTTGGTATCAAATGGTGCCATGGAGAAACAGCATTTTTATTATTGGAACTGTTTAAAAAATTAATCAACTTTTCAATTTGTGTCAGGATAAATAGGTGCACACCCTGGATGCCTTCCATTAAATATTCTAGCTACTTCTCTATTGGATCTTGCATTTTCACCAGTAATTGTAATTATTTCTACTTTCTCAGCTACAGTTAAACGTAATTCAGCCATTATTAAAAGCTAATGACATTTGCAACAATGTTGTTTCTCAATGGCACCATTTGATAGCAAAATTAAAAGTTGAAATTTGGGACTTGGACAAATTTATGGATAAAAATAAAAAATTCGAATTATTAAACGAAAATCGGTATCTGGGGTACTCTTTTGATTCTAAACAACTTTTCTTAATAACTTTTTGCTGTAACTCTAACGCGATGCAAAATATTGACAATACGACCCATATTCTTCATCGTAGTAGGTCAGGCTAATAACGTCATTTGCGTTCAAGGACATGAATAGATGCCTCTTGGTGAGTTGTACAACTGGTAAAAAATTCAAATCGATTCATACAAAAACAAAGAAAATACAGGGGTGCTTCCATGTAAAGTGAAACACACTGTATATACAGGGTGATTTTTAAGTTGATTCTTTCCGTTTACCAGGAAATAAAGCTAAAAAAATAAGTATTCTTTTATTTACCACTTTTCAGAAAAATCAAAACTAACGGAGTTACAGGGTGTTAAAGTTTCAAATTAAAAACTAAACTTTGGCGCAAAGGTGGCTGGACAATTTTATCTTTTGTTTATCTCTGTTGTTAAGCAATTACCTGTCAACTAGTTTTCTATTGTAATTTTCTTAATGTTATTGCTACAATAATGGCTCATGTTTATGAAAATAATGAATGAGTGAATATGCTTATTATTTACTGGGAGTGTCGTCAAAATGCCGCTGCCGCATCGCTCTTATACGCGGAACGTGTGTGTAGAAGCTAATGCTGATAACTATGAACATATCTTTTAAGTTAGATTAAGTTTAGTTTAATTTTCGTTAAGTAATTTTAATTCTTAATTTGAAACTTGAACACCTTGTACCTCCGTTAATTTTGATATTTCGCAAAAGTGGTAAATGAAAAAAAGCTTTATATCCTCGTAAAAAAAACCAACTTAAAAATCACCCGGTATATACAGTGTGTCCCCGGATAGGTGAAATTTTAATTTTTGGGGTTCAGCCCTGCTTGGTTAAAGACGAATTTATAACAGCATTTCAGTTTTGAAAAATTAACTATGACTTGGAAATTTTCAAAAAACCTATTTTACTGTAGAGTAGCGTACCTTTTATGTAGCAAATACGACAAAAAGTTATTAAGAGAAGTTGTTTAGAATCAACATTTAGGCTCCTATACCAAATTTCAAAATCTTCGGCCAGCTTTGATCTCTCACATTTTCTTTTGTTTAGGCCCCATATCAAACAATTTTACTTTTAACAAAGACTGCTATGGAAAAACTAATATTTTTAACAAAGTCTTTATTTCATAATAAACAACCTTTGTTAAAAATAAAATTCTTTGATTTTGGAAATAAACATTAAAGACATATTTGTCACATAAAAGACACTTTACTTAGTTAGAAAATGGCATTTTTCGAAATTGTGTAAATCCAAAAAGGGCAATTTTTCGGAAATTAAGCAAGATGTCAATGAGATGCTTTTATTGTGTGTTAGTTTTAGCTGACTGAACAATCTCAGGGCCAGAAAACTTTTTTTTGTAAAATTTATCTCTATCTTGACTAGTAAATGCATGTTTCGTAATTATTTTTAAAAAAATTTAAATTTTACTGATAACGGAAGTCACGTGACAACTTTTGTTTGGCCCATTTGTAATCACTTTGCAACCACCTCTGGTGGTCAGTGTTTGATTTTCCAGGAAATTCTAAATAATTTCTTTTTCATTTGATGCTAGCTTTTTGGCGATCACTTTATTTATTATTTGTTTATAATAATTTTCTTACGTAGTGCACACTGTAGTTTTCGAATTTAAATTTGGCGCCTAGATGGTCTTGCGCCGAGTTGGCTGGCGCAGAGATGGCTCCGCGCCGAGTTGTACCGGCGCCGAGCTGGTACCGCGCCGAGATGGCGGCTCCGAGATGTCCGGCTTCGCTACCATTCAACCACCGTCTCTCAACAAGTGCAGCGCGGCAGTGACCTCAGTCCCAGGAAATATTATTCATATTAGAGAAAAATACAATCCGACGTTCTGTTAGTATCACGCATAATATTTACTTGCAAATTTACAATTTCACAAAGAAAGTGCCAGAATCAAACAAAGTTGAACATTTTCCTCATTTAAAAATTGAGAAAATAATGCAAAAAGGCATTCCGAATTTCTTTAAAAAATACAATCGACCAGTAGGTTTACAAATAGCGAATTTCACGCAAATATTGATTTTAAGGTTTTTCTTACAATTATAACGTTTTCCCCATTTTGTAACCCTCAAATCTATATGGGCCGTAAAATTCCTACTTCCCGAATTCTCTTAAAAAATACAATCGACAAGTAGAAAGTATGCAAACAGCGAATTTCACACAAATATCGTTTTTAAGGTTTTTCTTATAATTATAACGTTTTCCCATTTTGCAACCCTCAAATCCATCTGAGCCGCAAAATTCCCACTGCCCGAATTTTCTTTAAAACTACAATCGACTAGTAGAAAGTCTTCAAACAACGATCTTAACACAAATATTGTTTTTTAAGGTTTTTCTGACAATTATAACGTTTTCCTCATTTTACAACCACCAAATACGTCTGGACCGCAAAATTCCCACATCCCGAAATCTCTTACAAAACACAATTGACCAGTAGAAAATCTCCAAACAGCGAATTTCACACAAATATTGTTTTAATGGTTTTTCTAATAATTATAACGTTTTCCCCATTTTGCAACCCCCAAATCTACCTAGGCGGAAAAAATATTAAAAACCCACAAATTCATCCACATACTGCCAAAAACAAAATTCCACTTTTTTTTCTCTCCCCCTGTTTATGCGAACATCCAATTTGCTACAAAAGCACCTCGTCTTTATACCTCTGTAACTCCACGCCCTCGCATTGCAAACCCAAAAAAAAAACAGCTAGTACGCGTTGGTTCATCCTCTTTCCAACTAGCCCCAAATCACGTTTAGATTTTTCAAGAAGTATTTCAAGATGTAACAGTACCGAACGCTTTCGTTTCCAAAAAATCGTTTTAACCCCGTATTTTCGCTCCCTCGAATCTTACATTTTTATAACCTCTCCAAAATGAAACTAAAAACATTCACCTGCAATACGTACAATTTGCAAAACTTCGCGAAATCTGCACATTTTCCAAGCGTCACACAAATCGCTACTGGAGCCTAATATTATCGTCACACTTCCAATTTGTTAAACATTTCCAATGTTAAAATACTAAATCTTAATTTAAGATTAAACAATAGGTATCTGGTTTTATAATGAAAAATTAAGAAATAATGTCTTTACCATTTAAATCTAGTCACTTTTAATAGCGAATTATTTGTTAACACAATCGCATATATCAATAAATGTCTAGATAAGTAGGTAACTAAATTTATTATATTAATATTAATAGTATTTGAAATTAAATAACACAGAAAAAGCTTTATCATATTGAACCGTTGCGAGTTTTGCAACTAACAAATAAATGTAAGATGTTGGAAAAATTATCTTGTGAGCTCACTTTCGAATTTTCGATACACGATGTTCTTCAAATTGTTAAGGGTTCCTGAGTCATTGCAGATCATCAAACATCCTTAATTTTAGATAAAACACTAAATGATATTTCAGCCCATGCTACCCTATAGGCAAAGTTCAAACTGTTTTTAAAGCAATTGTTATATTTGGAAATAAAAATACAAGTTTACGATTTTACATTTTATTTAGCAATTGAATTTGTGGAAGATTATTTTCATTATTGATGTTATCATAGTGGATGGTTTTCAAATGTTAAATTTTATCAATTATTTCCTCGCTGATACTTTCTTTATATTGAGATTGCTATGCATTTAGCTGATTTTGAATAATTTCACTTGGTTTGTCCATGGATATCCACGAATTTTGAATTGATTTGCTGTATATTATTGAAACAGAATACTTCTTTTAGTCTTCTCGGTTATCTAGAACCCTGACTGGCTTTTTGCGTCGTTTTTCTATGCCAGATAAAAAATCTAGGTATTTGTCGTAATTCTTTGCAACTAATTTTCATTCTTTAATAAGCAAATAGCTTAACACTTTACACTCCACAACGTGGAGTACTCTAGACTTTACAACAACTATCTATTTACTAACCCTTGACCTTTAATATTTTTCATCGTCGTGGACTGCTGCTGAAGATGTCCACAATTTCAAAAAATGTAATCATTTCTGAATATTTTGCTCTATCTACTCCACATAAATTTAGGCTATGACATGCACGTATAAAAAAAGTGTTTTAAATAACATTTCCTTGCCAAATCCGCCATTGTGCTCATTTATATACACCACTCATATTGGATCTACTATTATAGCCTTGTCCTAAGCAATCAATAATTGGAATATTGTGTTTTTCAGATTTTTAAAAATTAAACTAGCAATAACTTTCCTGGACAAGAAAAAAAATGTCTTAAACACGTCGTCTTTGTTATTATTATTAACGCGGACAAGACGCAATATGAAGATCGGTTGTTCCAAATGAGCAGAATCTGATTTAGCATCTACAATGATTGCTAATTCTTTTGCAATTTTTCGTCCAACTAAAATGTTATTTACATGTTTTGGACAACATGATCTAAATTCATGTTGTACATCTTGCGATAGTAAACTTGTAGTCTATTTTGTTCAATCTGAGAATGTAGCAGTTTTCTCAAATGATTTGTTAGTGCCTGGACATAATGAGGTAACTGCAAGCATACCCAAAAACAGTTAACAATTAAGTTAGATGAACCGCTAAAAGGCAATCAACGCTCAGCAAGAAATAAAGTCACACCAATAAACATTTTTAATAAGTTTTCTAGATTTGGGTTCCATTTTAATTTTTACAAGCGCGGGCCCAGGTTCCCTGAGAGCTCCAGGCTACAGTAATTTGTACGGGCTCTATCCCCGTCTCGACGGGCTTTGCATTGCTCGTTATATGGGAGTAATTTTAAAATACGTATCATAGTTCTAAATATGTTGCCAGATAGCAAACAATATAAATGATAATATTCATAACTTTCAGCTTTAACAATTGGAATTTCTAAAATATAGACAATTTTGTTTCCTTTACTGTAGCTTTTAATGTATATTATAATTTTCCGTACAACATAATATACTTCAGAACTGATTCGAAAGGAAACTTGTTTTTCAATCATGGCGTTAATGCTTGGGAGCTCTAAAAGTAAATCCTCAGGTTCCATTAGAGAGTTGTGAAATGTATTCAGTTTTGAAAAAACTGATTGCTACTTCAGTTTTATTTAATATATCGTAAATCATTTGGAAGCTAATTGCAAATTATGAGAATAAGGAATATACACGTTTTCATAATGTAATTATAAAATTCAAGATTGCAACCTTACGAGCAAGCCCTGCAGTACTATTTTTAAATTTTAAAAGTGATATTTGACGTAATGTAATTTTCTCCTTAATTAAAGTTTTCATTTGTTTTTGATTATCGAAAAATGTAATTATGGTTTTACAGTACCTTTTTGCAACTAACTTTACTATTGATTCCAATCCATTGATAAGGCTTCGTTTAGATTCAAGCGGAACATTAATTTTATTTTCTAATAAGATTCTCTTTGATAACCGATTCTGAGTTACATTTTTAATGGTGCTTTTAATTTCTGAAACATGCTTTTAAAGTACGTTACATTTTTCTGTTATTTTGGATATATTATATACCTGTATAAAGAACTAATAATTAATTTTGCTCTGAGCGTTTCCCAATCTTAATGGAAGAAGTCCAGGATTATTATCGAGTTTGTGGAATGTTGGAGGATCTAATTTTGCTAGTAGCAAATCTGTAACGATAGGTTTTTAAAGTTCCTTCATACGAACTACTTAAGAAGCCAGGTAGAGAAGTTGGAAAGAGCTAGGCTTGCATTAAGCAAGTCCTCAGTTCGAATCCCGCGGGGGACGGAATTTTTTCCCAGCCTTGACGATTGGAATCGGGCTCGGTGAGACCATTCACACTTCACACAATGGTTGCTGCGCAAGCACATAAGTGCTTTAACTTTGTAACCCGGCAAGTTGAGCATCGTACCGCCAGACGCCAGCGTATAAAGCACCAGCCTTTACACCGCAAGGTAAAAGGAGGTTACCGACAATACAATTAGTAGCAACGTACTCTATTTCCTTTTAACATTTGTGTGATTCCGTATAGTCCTACAATTTGCTAGGTACTTACTTACTTTTGCTTAAATACAGTTTTACTTACGGAAAATTTACTATTTGAATGTCCTTGTGTATTTAATTTCGAAACTATTTTTTCTTTTTCACTGCTTCCTAACTTTCTGGGATAATTGTTCCAGTTTTTGTTTTTGATTTTGGAAGTATTCTGTATAGAACGAAGTTGATATAAAAATATAATTTGGATTTCCACAATGTATGTATCCGAATGTAAATTCGAAAGGTGTTTAATTTGTTGCACTGTGTATTGAATTACTATAATTAATGATTGCAGTAGGTTATCATTTCCATTCGGGTGGATTTTTTAAAGATCCCTAAATGTTCAATTATTCTAGAATAATATCTTTCAACAATGGGGTTAAATTGATGATTGGCTACGGTTCCAAGACATACGTAAATTTTATGCAATTTTAATATCGCTTTAACATTTTTATTATTCAATTCTGTGCCTTTATCGACAACCAAGGTTTGCGGTATTTCAAAAGATGTAAATTATTTCTTTTGAAATCGGCAGTGAAGAACGTCGAAATCGTCATTAAAATACGAGAAATCAGCAGTAAAGTAATCCATTGTTTTACGACTTTTTTGTAGGTGGCGAGGCGACAGATAAACGTAAACCGACGTCAACATAACCTGCAAAAGTTGATTAAAATGTTCTAATTTCGTGATTTCTCGATTTAAAAAAAAACATAATGTACCCCTCGGCACTAAAGCTTATTTGTATCCCTCCTGTGGTTTATTTGCTTTGGCTCTACCGGCCTCGGCAACTAAATCCACATTCGTAGAAAGCGGGTTTTAGAAGAAAACAAAGGACCAAAGGTATTTAGAAAAAAGATGTCAGCAGGAAGAAGCCAAATCATAAAACCTAATGATGATCATGGGAATACATACAATACGCGACACGATATACTACAGTACGTAGAAAATTTCTATCAGACTTTATATTCATCCGTTTCCAAAGAACCGCCAAAATGTCCAACAGACCAAAGAGCACCACTTACAAAACACTTCACTGAAGACATCCCAGATATAACCGAAGACGAAGTAGTACAAGCTCTAAATCAAATGGCAAATCGAAAAACTCCTGGACCCGACGAGATTATTATCGAAATGGTTAAAGCAGGCGGATCGACAATACTAAAATCTCTGGTTATACTATTTAACAAATGCCTGGAGTCAGGAACTATACCTAATGCATGGAAAACAGCTAATGTCATCCTTATTCACAAAAAAGGACACAGACAAGATTTGAAAAACTACCGGTCCATTTCCCTTACGTCACACATTTGCAAACTATTTACAAGAACCATAACAAATAGAATAGAACTACGACTTGACGAATTTCAAACACCGGATCAAGCAGGTTTCAGACGAGGATACAGTGTGATAGACCATATCCATACCGTGCGACAGATAATGGAAAAGTCACACGAATACAAGCAGCCTCTCTATATGATTTTCATAGACTTTGAGAAGGCTTTCGACACCGTCGAGACTTGGGCCATAAAGAATGCTCTCCAAAGATGTAGAATAGACTATCGCTACATACAAGTAATAACAAATATGTACGAGAAAGCCACCATCACAGTAAAACTATTTGAGGACACAAATGCGATAGAAGTGAAACGGGGAGTAAGACAGGGCGACCCTCTCTCTCCTAAATTATTTACCAACTTACTGGAGGATGTATTTAAAAAACTCCAATGGACGAGAAAGGGTATAAATGTGAACGGCGAACACCTAACAAACTTAAGGTTTGCCGATGATATTGTGCTATTCGCGAATAATATGGATGACCTAGAAATAATGATATATGACCTAATAGCTGCAGCACAAGAAGTAGGACTCAGGTTGAACATCTCTAAGACAAAATTAATGACAAATTAGGAAGACGGTAGACAAATACAAATAGATGGAGAACAGATAAAAATAGTGACCGAATATGTATATCTAGGACAAAAGCTCACAATGCAAGAGTCAACGCAGACAGCTGAGATAACCAGACGAATTCAACTTGCTTGGGGAGCTTACGGAAAGTTAAGAAACGTATTCAAAGGACCTTTTAAGCAACATTTAAAAACTAAGGTATTCAATCAGTGCATTCTTCCCGTACTGGCATACGCATCTGAAACGTGGGCCTATACAAAAACCAATATGAATAGAATAAAAATAACACAAAGAAAAATGGAACGATCAATGCTAGGTTTTAGATTAGCTGACAGAAAAACAAACACTTATATAAGGACAAGAGTTACGGACGCCGCTGAGCGAATAGCTAGTCAGAAATGGCGATGGATAGGACATATTATGCTCCGTAGGGAGGATAATAGATGGAGCAAAAAAGTCACAATTTGGAGGCCACAAATGGGAAGAAGAAGCGTGGGACGACCAAGGACAAGATGGAGAGAAGATATTACAAAAGTAGCAGGTCCACAATGGATTAGGAAAGCTCAAATACGAGAAGAATGGAAGAGTCTTGAGGAGGCATATATCCAGTATTGGAATGGATGAAACATGCTGAAAGAGAAGAAGAAGAAGAAGAAAGCTAAACTTCAGTACCTTGATATACAAACTACTATTATGTATGTATGTATTATCTGTAACCTCATTTACCTTGTGGTGCAGAGGCTAGTGCTTCGTACGCTAGCATCTGGCGGTGCAATGCTCAACTTGCCCCGGATTCGGGTTACGGTGTTGGAGCGCGCCTTTTGAAAAACTACTATTATTAAAGCATTATTAATATGAATAGCTGTTTTTCCTTGGATAAACAGACCTTGTGCAAATTTTGTGAATGAGTTGGTTAAAGTTAGATGGTTTCGGTTATCAAAGGTACAAGCATGCATATATTTTCAACGCTGGCAAATATCGAAAGAGTTGATATAACTTGTAATGGTGATCTTCATGTTTTGCTAATAATAATCTCGTTTTAAGTATTTTAATGTTACATTAATAACTCTATGGATCGCTTTTCCTTCATGATGATTTGAACTGATATAATTGTTCTTCCTGATCTGTAGTAGTGTTTACTCGTCTGTCACATCTAATTAATTTAGATCTGAGAATTGTTTCAAACAAACTTTACAACGATCTCTATATGAGTCTTGTTGAAAATATAAACGATGAATCTCGTTTGGATCGGTATTTTTCCCTAAGAATTGAAAAATTAAATTTTTATTATCTTCGCGTTTAAACCTAAATTATGATAATCTGAGATTACTTTGATTTTTAGGTTTTCATTTATATTAGTCGAAATTTGGGGTTCCTTTATCAGGTGCTAAATTTTAAACATAGTCGAAAAATTCTGAAGTACGTTTATCTGATTCCCAGGAAAATAAGGGAAGCGTTTTCTAAAGCATTAATATTAATCCGCGAAAAACAATCTACAATTTTATTAAGTTTATCTTTTTCGTGCTCGTATTCTTCTAATTTAAGGCGGTCTTTTACTAATTTCGAATTCATTTCCTTTAAACTAAACAACCACTGCAATGGTGTGTGATCTGTATAAATTCTGAATTTTCGTCCGTACAAATATTGCTGGAAATGCTTAACATTTTGGTAAATCCTAAAGCACTTAACGAATTCCCTGTGAATAATTTTACTGTTTGTTTTTAAACATTTTGTCATTGGTTTCGTAATTTTCACAAAATCCTTAATAAAATGTTTGTAGCACTTTGGAAGTCCAAGAAAGCTTTTAATTTCTTTCTGTGTTTTTGGAATACGGAAATTTTTGATAGCTGCTACTGTCAGGGTTTGGTTTTACTAGTTGGGGGGTTATGCTATGTTCTAAATACTAACCGATTTTTGAAAGAAGTTAGATTTATCAAGTTGAATTTTAACATTAATATTATGAGCAGTTTGAATGTCAGAGGGTTCTTCATAAATATAGTTTAGATAAAATCTGTAAGCTAGTTCGGGGTTAATTAAACTTTTTACAGTACCAGCGTCTATCAGAGAATTTGAGTTTTGACTGGAAATGCAAATATATGGTAGAGTTACTTTAAGTAAATTAGGTTGGGTTGGTTTGTTTTGCAGGGCGTCTATGAAAATGTAAGTTATTGGTTTTCTGAATGATATATATATCCTCAAAATTTTAAATTTCGTATTAATTTAATGCATCAACATAATATTCCGAATTCCCAGTATATTCATTAGCAAAGGTTCCGGGGTTTTCATGGTATTGCGGTGCCTCAACAGAATTTTGGTTGTCTAAAGTGCATTTGAAATGCCATTTTCATTTATGGCTTGCTGATAAAGTTCAGTTGATGAAAATGTTGGTCTTGGTTTTCAACTTATCCATCAGTTCTAGTTTAAAAATATTATCTGGATTTATTTCGAAGAGAAGATTGTACAAGATTAGGATTAGAGTTGAACTGATTTTAAAGTTGTTGGAAACAAGCGTTGTGTCGCAAAATTCTTATTTGAGCGCCAATTGGGATGAGTTCCAAATAGGTCTTTGAGTTAAACTGTTTTGTGAAAATACAGGGCGTTGTGGTACATTTTTAATTGTTTTTATATTTAACAGAAGTCTAGACAGGAAATAATTTGAAAAAATAGTTGGTCAATGGTGGCCTGCAATTTTGATATCCGTGAGGTTTAACAGGTCTATATAAATTTTGAGTATTCAAATAATTTGATTTTTATGTGTGGCACATAGATAATTTTTTCTCCATATAGTAAGCTAATTGCTTTTACAAGACTATCTGTGGTTCTTAACCAACTTTCAGTTCTCTAATAAATGTTCTTAAAGCAAAACATTATAATTTACAATCTGAATGAGTAGTCTCAACGTTTAAATTGTTTAAGTTATAATTAATAAACCTCGCGCGTCTTAATAACGCGTTCCAAAATTATAGGGAGTTTCATTTCTATGGGGTGTTAAATATAGTAAATATTGAATCAACGAATCAATATTCTTCTGATCACAAAAACTACGACTGGCATAAAATTTAAATAATTATAGCTTAAAATATTTCTTTATAAGTTTATTATCAATCTAACCGAACGTGTTGCACAGAAAATTTAAAAAAATGGAACGAGCACTAAAATTAGCGTAGTTTTTATTCTGTGTTCATTACAAAAGCTGGTTTATTAAAGCTACGACTGGAATTGTTGATGCGGTCCTCGAGCAGGTTATTTTCTTAGCTTGCAGCTGGGTTTGGCACTATGGTCCACTAGTAGGTTTTCTTAAACTAGGGCTGGCTTTGGTGATGCTGGCCGTCACCAGGTAGTTTTCTGTACGAATTCCGTCTTCATTGCTCTGATACTCGTTGTTGGGCTGAACAAAACTTCCAATATACTCAAATATTGTGTTTAATACGGCACTTTTTATCCGATCAGTCGCTAAAACGAAAGTCGATGCTCGATCGATTTTGGATATCCTACCGACTGCACCAAATTTGATTTGAGACAATACAAATGTGTTTAAAAAAACTATTACAGAAATCACAAATGGTCTTTATTGCAAGCGACAAACATACAAAAGACATGATACCTATTTACACAATTGTATTTACATTCTCTAAGTGCTGATATCGTGCGAAGCGTGCCCTATCTTAAGCCGGCGCCACACATGCGATATTCGCCGAATAGCGAGCAACGAATGTTTGTTGTTCGGAAAACACCTACTAGTGTGGCAAATGTTCGGGACTCACCGTTCACCTGCTAAATGCCGGTAAACTGACACGAATCAAAGGAGACGAATGTTTATCTTTTCCCGAATTCGCTCTCGATCTGCACATTCGTTTAATTGTTTCTGAAGTGTTCAGTAGTTGTCAGCGCAACGAGTAAATCATTATTGTTTTAATTTTGATTTAGAAACCACTATTTAAAAAAATTGAAGAAGAAGTGGTCTAATAAATAGTATTGGTTCTTAGGAGGATGAATGAACTAACCTTGATAATAATGACACTTGCAGCAATTTTTACATTATTAAGGCAAAGATTATTGCCATTATTATTATTATAGTTTTTAATTTTGCGTCTTTTTTCTTGAGGTAGTCAACAACAATATATCTCACCTTTAATTCACTTACAAGAAAGCCAAATTCAAAAAGCTTCAAAACTTGGTTACAAAATCTTATTTCTTCTTCAGGAGTTCAAACTTATTTTTCAACAAGCTTCTGGGCATTGGCAATGTTAGGCAGTCCACTTCTGATCGCATCGAGATGTTCTTGAAGGGTTTCAGTGGTGTAATATTTATAGAACTAACTTCCTAAGTGCCGTTGGTGCTTTCGATGCGTAATGGCTGCACCGAATTTGTACCAGAAAGAAAATTTTTCTAATAATATATACATAAAAATAGAAGCTAATGCAAGTTCCAATTTTTTAAACCTACAACAATTTTTAACGGCATCTAACTAACTTTATAAAAATAAAATACGTAGCTTAAAAAGAACTTCTCGAAATCTTGTGGTGGCAATAGTCCATCGAACTTCGGGCTAAAGTTGATCAATAATATCAGTTCATAGTTCTTACAATCGAAATATTCTAAATTTTACTAAAGTAATTTAGGATTTCTAAATATTAAAACATTTACCTGAAGTTTGCTGATCAAACTCAATTCTTAACACATTGAAGTTTCCGAGTGAATAATTTATACGTCCACTATCAACATTATTTGCACAATCACTGCTGTCACATTGACAAGAAAATTACGCTTTTAGTACAGTTAATGTATTACTAGGGTTGCATTCTCTTGTATATTTCATTAGTATAGATATATCACCTAAGAGTTGGGGAGAAACTATATTAAACCTTTTTTCAACAATGGGTCTAATCCACCTCAAGAGATAATGGAATTCTCTGTACCTTGTATTTAAGCTATTTGATTTACGTCTCCCTATTTTTATACTTAATCATTATAACAACTCTATAGAGTCTTTCAATAGTAATCGTCATATTAAATACTGGTTCGACTGAAACACGTTTGGGGCGTATACATATTTTATTAATAAAGTATTTCAAAAACGAACTCTAGTAGCGTTAAGATACCACTCCCAATACTCCATCAAATTATAAATTTCGTGTAGAAAGTTTCTTGCTGCATCTGAGCGTAGGATTTAAAACGATGTCCTTTCGGCGCTTTCGTCAGTCCGGTCTTTATTAGGGGTATTGCAGCTTTTTCCACCAAAATCTCTAAATTAGATCTTGCACAGACGCAGCTACGAGGAGTTGCGTTATCTTGTAAAACATTGCGCCATTTATCAGTTTCTCTGCCTGCTTGTTTCTAATGAAAGTTTTTAGTTGTTTCATTCACCCTTAGTGTTAACGCTTGCCCCTTTAAAGTTCAATATCGTTGTACGGTACACATTAACTTCTTGAGAGGCAAACATTTTTGCACGTAAAAGTTGAATCACAGTTCGCTGATTCTGTTTAGATGGATAATTTATAGTAAAAACCGTATTTCAATTAAGTTCAATGTGAGAAATTAGCAATATACTTTTCCCTATGAAACCATAATACAACAATAAACAACATCAAGAAACTTAATTAGTCTCCATGTAACCAATCATATTCATAATACACTCATAAACGTGTTTAAGTTGAATTTGACTTGTATATTAATAATGTTGACAGTGCTTCAGTTCAAGTGTTAAATTTTTCAATAGAAACCAAATACATCTTTTTTATGCGAAATCAAAATACTTTGTGAAGAGCATTGTAAAAATTCTCGCGCGCTCATTTTTACTAAAACATATTTTACTTTATCTGCCTATTTTGACGAGAGTAACATCCTAGAAGGAGTCTCATTTTATTTTTCTTCTCTACAGCCTGTATAGACGTTTTTCAATATAAACTAATAATCTAGGTTTTCTTCTTAATGCGTTATTTTCAACAACATTTTAACCGAGGTGGAAGATGTAATAGTTATGTAGGCTATTATAAAATCGTAATTGACAACTGATACACTAGTTGGAAAGTTATATGGTAACGCTTTTGTATACAATTCGTCATAACTACGCCACTGGCAATAATTCCATAAATCTTACAAATAAACTCTAATTAGTATATAGTGTGTGTAAAGGTACTGAGATATTGTTCCTCCATATTCGCTTTTACAGTTCATTCTGAAAATTTACACTTCGTTGTTTTGGATTTGCAATTGGCATTCAGGTTTTTGAGAATTTTGGGTATGCAGTTTTATGATTGTACTATTTTCGGTTACTGTTTTAGAAAATTCTAAGTTTTAGATTTACTTCATAAGCAAATTTATCTTGAAAAATCGTTAGTAGTTTGATGCGGCTTTAGATTGGTGGTTTAGTGAACTGCTGTACCCGTCTGATTAAACGAGGATTAATACTATTTGGATGTGAAACACTTGTTGGACTTTCAAGATCTTGGGTATAGAACTAGTACCTTTACGTTCACATCATCTAATAATCTAACGTTTGGTCGCATTTATTTTATCCCCTTCCTTCTTTTTTATACCGACTAACCTCCAACATTCGTCAATTTATCTGCTATAAATTTTTAAAGGTTGAAGGAGCAGCATAGGTTTGAATTTTTTGTTCCAAGTTTTCGGGTATTCGGCCTCGCAGCTTCCTTTTCCCGCTGTGATTGAAACACATGGCTTCTTCAATCATGCTCATTATGGTGGTTATTTATTATAGATTTTAAATTTGATTTGTAATTAAATCAGGCGATTAGTACATATGTTGTTGTATAATTAAATTTTTTGTTTGTTAGAAAGTTTTAATAAACCACCGCCCTTATCAAGATGACACTCGGCGGGAAGAAATGTAAAACATTCAGTTGATATGCAAATGTTTCCTGTTTCAATGTCCCCTACAACCTTCTTCAGTTTGGCACCATATTTTAGAAACACCCTGTATATCATATACAATTTTGCAAAAAAATGCTGATCAAACGTGCATATCCATAGTTCTTCATGTACAGAAATAATAATTTAACCAGACTGCTCTCATATTTATACACAAATATATTTATGCGTATTGCACTGAATGCATCAAGTAAAATATATCAAATCATAAAACTTACTTCATTTTATCAATTTAGTGAATTTGCGAAGAGCGGAGTTGTGGGGTATGAGGAGCAAATATTAAGAAAAAGCAAAAAAGTTGCGTGAAATGTATTCACTTTATAATAATTATTAGAGACGACAATAGGAAGATAAATCATAGAAGAACGACCCTGAAAATGTGTGGAAATTAAGTAACGAATAAATTCGGTAACTTCGTTAGTATTCGTCTACAGGAAAAAATACCAAAGAGGTGTAGCGATTGAAACTGCAGCGCATGTTTAAAAGTTATTTTTATTTAATTTTTTAAATGTGACGACTTTATTAAAACTTTTTTGAATGACAACCTATATTTTTTTATTTATTTTGCTTGTAAGATTTAATCTGTTTTTAACGGGTCTAGGACAACTCGGCGCCGCCATCTCGGCGCCGCCACTTCGGCGCCGCCATCTCGGCGCGGGGCCAGCTCGGCGCCGGGACAACTCGGCGCGGAGCCATCTCGGCGCCAGCCAACTCGGCGCGAGGCCATCTCGGCGCCGAATTTAAAGTAGCAAACTACAGTGTGCACTACGTAAATAAATTATTATAAACAAATAATATATAAAGTGATCGCCAAAAAGCTTGCATCAAATGAAAAAAAATTATTTAGAATTTCTTGGAAAATCAAACACCAACGACCAGAGGTAATGGCAAAGTTATTACAAATGGGCCAAACAAAAGTTGTCACGTGACTTCCGTTATCAGTAAAATTCAACATTTTTTAAAAATAATTACGAAAAATGCATTTACTACCCAAGATAAGAACAACATTTACGAAACAAAGTTGTTTTCTGGCCTTGACATTGTTGAGTTAGCTAAAACTAACACATAATAGAAATCGTATGGAAATCTTGATTTACACAACTTCGAAAAACGCCATTTTTAACTAAGTAAAAATCACTCAATATATCTAATACGGTCTAAATAGGTTTTCGGACAAGCTGTCATCCTGTATAAAGTGAAATGTAAACATTACCAATATTTTTTTTATTTACCACTTTTCCGAAATATCAAAACTAAACGAGGTACAGGGTGTTAAAGTTTCAAATTAAAAACTAAACTTTGGCGCAAAGGCGGCTGGACAATTTTATTTTTGTTTATCTCTGTTGTCAAGCAATGATCTGTCAACTAGTCTTCCATTGTAATTTTCTTAATGTTATTGCTGCAATAATGGCTCATGTTTATGAAAATAATGAATGAGTGAATATGCTTATTATTTACTGGGAGCGTCGTCAAAATGCGGCTGCCGCATCGCTCTTATAAGCGGAATGTGTGTGTAGAAGCGAATGCTGATAATTTTGATAATTTAAGTTAGATTAAGTTTAGTTTAATTTTCGTTAAGTAATTTTAGTTCATAACTTTAACACCTTGTACCTCCGTTAGTTTTAATATTTCGCAAAAGTGGTAAATGGCTTACTTTTTTTAGCTTTATATCCTGGCAAAAGGAAAGAATCAACTTAAAAATCACCCTGTATATACAGTGTGACCCCGGATAGGTGGAAAGACTTGTAAAAGGTAAAAAATTCTCGATTTAAATTTACATTTTTTGGGGTTCAGCCCTGCTAGGTTAAAGGCGAATTTCTAACAGCATTTCAGTTTTGAAAACTCAAGTATGCCTTGAAAGTTTTCAAAAAAACTATTTTTTGTACTCATGACTTCAAAATTCATATTTCCCGGTCATTCCCGCACTGCGGTGTTTTTTACTTTTCAACAAAAACTAGGGGAATTGTGTTTTTTGTAAATTTTTATAACAAACAGGGCTGCGCGCGCTATTGCGCGGTCTATTCTATTCAATTTACCACCATTTTTAGGCCTATTACGTTGGCCCATCTCCAAGGGGGCTCTTGGGGTTCCGCCCATCTTCAAAGGGGCCCTTGAAGCTTCGCCCCTCTCCAAGCGGTTCTCGGGGCTCCGCTCCTCTCCAAAGCGGCCCTCGGGGCTCCGCCAATCTCTAAGGGGACCTTCAGGGCTTCGCCCCTCTCCAAGGGGGCCCTCGGGGCTCCGCCCATTTTCAAGCGGGCCGTTGGGGCTCCGCCCCTCTCCAAGGGTTCCGTCAGGGCCCCGCTCCTCTCCAAGGGGGCCCTCGGGGCTCCGCCCCTCTCCAAGGGGGCTCTTGGGCTTCGCCCCTCTCCAAAGCGGCCCTCGGGGCTCCGCCCATCTCTAAGGGGGCCCTCGGGGTTCTGCCCCTCTCCAAGGGGGCCCTCGGGACACACACGTCTGGATCGTTCTCTTTTATTATATAGAGGATTGTCCGTCGTTGGTTTAATTGCGGCTGCAAACACCAGAGGCGCTGTAAATGTCGACAAAAACTAACAGGTGCGTAGGATAGGTATAAAAGTTTAGTGATTTGTGCTGTCAACTCAGTAAATTAGTAAAACACTAAATAATAATTTTTCCTATGACTGCTTCTAAAATCAAGCTTTCCGCCTTGTTGACGTACGTCAAAAATTGATTGTTTTGAATCAGTTCATCTCGGCAGCCGTCATACGTAAGTATATAATCGTGAATAGTAATACATAGCAACATACATAAATTTTATATAAGCTTTCATGATTATATACCTAAGTCGGCTAGTGGTCAGCTATTTGAAAACGTCAAAGTTGACAGCTGTCACTGTGAATTTGATTTAAACCTTTTTTCGCGATTTAAAGATACTTGTGCTTTATTTTGTGTATTGTCGGTGTTTAAGTGTCAAGAAAAATAAGAAATGGGCGATAAAATTCCAATTCTGATGTAAAAATTTGCACGTCGCTGGAAATTTTAGAAATGGCAAAAAACACCAATTTAAACCTATTTTCGAAAATTTTAAAGTCGTAGGCCCAAAACTTTCGAACTCACGCCTAATGCATCATTTTTCGCTCTAGGTACATAAATAACTATTTTAATTTTTTAAAATATTTTTAGTTATTCGTTACAAAAAACATTGTACCTAACTCCTTCGGGAAGAACAAAGTGTTCATTCGGGAAAATTACGAACTTGTTAGGTAAATAACTATTACTGTAGAGTAGCGTGTCTTTTATGTAGCAAATACGACAAAAAGTTATTAAGAGAAGTTGTTTAGAATCAACATCTAGGTTCCTATACCAAATTTCAAAATCCTCTGCCAACTTGATCTCTCACATTATCTTTTATGTTTAGATCCCATATCAAAGAATTTTACTTTTAACCCGGCAGTGCACGGGTCACGGTCAAAATGACCGGGTTTTTAGTTTTTGCCTTATGGTTAAAAAAAATCAAATGTAAACAGTGTCTAATATTTTAGGTATACCTCCCTTGATCGTTGGTTGGCACGACTGATAGCATAAGTTTTTTTTTTCGGTTTGATTGTTTGTACAAAGTTGGCTCATTACTTACAAAGTGACGGAGCACGGTCGATTCGACCGGGTTCATGCACTTGTGTACGTAGCACTAGGCACTAGGAACACACAAATGTTTTGTGTACCAACTGCACGGAGGGCACAAATGATGAAGATATTGAATAATTTCTATCCACAATGCATTTTCGATTGTAATCTTTTATCCCGAAGTTTCTTGTGTAGAAATAATTGTTTAGGTTTTTTATACTTAGCTTTTTTAAATATTCATTTGTCGTAAAATTTTTGTGGTAACTTGGTATTACTATTATTTCAATCTTAAAAATCGATATTTGAATGACTTAAGGCCATCATATTTGAAAGCAAACGCCTTTGAGCGAAAAAAATACACACGGTCATTTTGACCGGGTTTGTGCACTGGTGTTCGGCAATTTCACCCGTGTACCGCCGGGTTAACAAAGACGGCTATGGAAAAACAAACATTTTTCAAAAAGGTTTTTTATTTCATAATAAAAAAATGTTAAAAATAAAATGTTTTGATTTTGAAAATAAACATTAAAACAATATTTGTCATATAAAAACCACTTTACTTAGAAAACGGCGTTTTTCAAAATTGTGTAAATCCAAAAAGTGCTATTTTTCGGAATTTAAGCAAGATTTCAATGAGATTTTTTATTGTGTGGTAGTTTTAGCTGACTGAACAATCTCAAGGCCAAAAAACTTTTTTTCGTAAGATTTGTCTCTATCTTGACTAGTAAATGCATGCTTCGTAGTTATTTAAAAAAAAAACAAAATTTTACTGATAACGGAAGTCATGTGACAACTTTTGTTTGGCTCATTTGTAATCACTTTGCAACCGCCTCTGGTCGTCAGTGTTTGATTTTCCAAGAAATTCTCAATATTTTTTTTCATATGATGACAGTTTTTTGGCGATCATTTTATTTATTCATTTTTGATAATAATTTTTTTACGTAGTGCACAATGTAGTTTGCAAATTTGAATTCGGCGCCAAGATGGCCTCGCGCCGAGTTGGCTGGCGCCGAGATGGCTCCGCGCCGAGTTGTCCCGGCGCCGAGATGGCCCCGCTCCGAGATGGCGGCGCCGAAGTGGCGGCGCCGAGATGGCGGCGCCGAGTTGTCCGGCTTCGGTTTTTAACGGTATAAAATTTAAAGTAGGTTATATTAAAAAATATTGAAAAAAAACTTACATTTAGAGTAGTAAGGATAGTTACCTGGGCTTAAAAGAAAAACCTATGATTGTACATTCATTTTTCATGTTGGAATTATTGTCAAAGTCAAAGAGCAATCATAAATAAGTTTTTTGTTTGAAACACAGGTAACCAGAATTACTCTGTTAATTTCATTCACTTTTTTTTGTGGAGGTTGAACCAGATTCAAGTGCACTTAACCATCAATGAACTGTTGTACTAAATCCATGTCATGTGTGTAGTCTTATTACTCTACCTCTAGCAGTCTTCAACAAACAATAGATACTGTTTCGTCTTCTTAGTTTATTACAGTTTAGTAAGAAGCGATGTGTATCCCAAAATCACTTTTTAACTTGTTCTTTCAGTAATTTTGTTTTAATCAATATAGCGATTTCTATAATGTAGTTTACTGCTTAATTATGTCTCTACTTTGATGGCGTTTTACAGCCTTGTTTGACTTGTATATGTTTATCTTTAAATTTTAACCTCACTTTTAACATGTGCTATTTTACCTGTGATAAATCACGTAAGTGTAACCCTTTATTACGAATATCTATGTTAATATTGTACCTCTGTAGATTATTGTTTGAGCCTGATGATGAAACCAGTTTGGTTTCGAAACATGTCGCTACTTACTAAACTGTAATAAACTCGTGGAGAAGACTAGAAGGTTTTTATTGCTTCATATTAAGGCGTGAGCATGACGGATCTTCCTCCTTTTATCATTCATCTTTACTATATGAACTTTAAGGCCGTTTTTATTATTTTTTTCTAATGTAACCTATTTAATAAAATTTTATACCGTTGAAAACAGATTAAAACTTGCTACCGAAATAAATGAAAAAATATAGGTTGCCATTAAAAAACTATCGATGACGTCATAACGTTTCAAACAAATTATATAAAAACTAGCAACCAGTGAGACAAATGTCTCATTTAATAAAACAAAAAAGACCGTGATTTCTCGAAAACCGGAAGTGTCACGTGACTGAAATTCGGTTCCTGACCTGACATGACAATTCCAAACATATAACTTTAATAACCTTTTTTTCTATCTCTTACGGTTTGGCTGCTGAAACAGCGTCCCGGACAGACAAACAGCGTCCCGGACAGACAAGTCTATTAGATAAAGGATCATAAAATGCTGTAATTTAAATCACTATACCACTTTGAATTTTTTTTCGAAAGCGAAGTTACCGAATTTACGCGTTACTTAATTTCTACACTGTATAAATAAAAATATATATATCTCAATGTCTGCAAGGGGGCAAAATACTGTACAGTTGGAACACCTCACTAATACGGTCTAGGACGTTTAGGCGCGCATCTTTAGGCGCGCACTTTTAGGCTCGAGCGCTTTAGACGCGGACGCTATTAGGCGCCTGAACGTTTAGGCGCCGCAACTTTATGCGCTGAGACACTTAGGAGCCACATGAAAAAAATTCACATTATTCTTGATTTTAAAACTTGTTAGGTAATTATTGCAGTAATTAATGTTGAAGAAAAATTCAAACCTTCATAAACCATATGTATTTAGCGATTTTAAGAGCCTTCTTCAGTGTTAAAGTTTTACAAACTTACAGATTTAATTTACATTGTATCGATTATGAAAAATGAGTTATTTACATTTTGTATATGGGTAGTTTAACGTGGTAAAATTATATACACCATATAATTTCACTACGTTAAGCTATCCATATACAAAATGTAAATAACTTTTTGTTCATAATCGATAAAATGTAAATTCAATATATAAATTTGTACAACTTTACACTCAACACTGAACACACTGAAGACGGCTCGTAAAAAGCTGAATATATATTGTTTATGAAGGTTTGAATTTTTCTTCAACATTAATGACTGCAATAATTACCTTACAAAAAATTTTAAAATCAACAATAATGTGAATTTTTTTCATGTGGCTCCTAACTGTCCCCTCACCTAAAGTTGCGGCGCCTAAACGTCCAGGCGCCTAATAGCATCCGCGTCTAAAAGCTTCGCGCCTAAAAGCTCGCGCCTAAAAGCTGGCGCCTAATACTGCGCACCTAAAGGTGCGCGCCTAAACGTCCCTTTCCGTCACTAATAGTACCGCTATATAAGAAGGGCGACAAACGCAAGCTGTGGAACGACAAAGCTGTATCATTATTATCACAATTACACAAACAGCAATAATAACAAAATAACAATTACGAGGCTTAATAACAAACTGAAATTTTACGAACCGATAGAGCAGGCAGGTTTCCGACAGGACATGACTACTTACTATAATTAGGATGCTAATAGGTAATAGAAACATATAATGTAGGTACACAATTTATCACTATACCTAGCGTTTATAGATTACGAAAAGGCTTTCGATAGAATCGAATTCTGAGCAGTGGTAAAGGTACTACAGAGTAGCTACATAATTCACTATACACTTATACCAAAATGCGGAAATGGTAGTACAATTAATTATAAGACAAAGCACAACCCACGCCAATCAGAAGAAGAGAGATACAGGAAGATTTTGTAAGAGGACCTTAAAAAGTTAGACTGGAATAAGAAAGGTGTTAACGTGAACGGGATAATACTTAATCGGCTGAGAGTTGCAGATTATGTCGATATTGCAAACCATAGAAGAAGTAGAATCAATGCTTTGTGGGCAATCAGGAAAAATTAGTCTCACAAATATGCCCAAAACCAAAATAATGTCCAACTAAGTAGAAGACAAACATAGAAGTAGATAATAACAGAATAGAATATATTTACCTACGTACATACTTGAGACAGATGGAAAAATATTAAAAGGAAAACCAAAACTTCAGAGATGAGCGTGGTTAGCATTTGTGAGACAAAACAAGATACTGAAAAATAGCAAAATAACGTTACACCTAAGGCAAAAAGTGCATAACCAATGCATGCTGTAGCTTCTACCATATGGCGATCAAACATGTACTTTGGCCAAAAACGCCTTAAACAAGGTGGTTAAAGTACGCACAGATGTCAATGGAAATGCAAATGCTAAATGCTGAAGGACCGAGTCCTAAATGATAGCATTAAACAGAGAGCGAAAATAGGGAAAGCCAAAAATGGGAGACCGTGGACAGCAAAATGGGAAGGAGACGTCCTAAAATGCCATGGATGGACGACTAATTAAAAAAGACAGCCGAATTTGGTTGGATAAGAAAAACTGTGAATAGAAAAGTTGCAGACAAATTTGGGAGTTTTATATACGCTAATAGATAATAGCCAGATAGGTATATTATGCAGCATTAGAATACTTGAATACGCTAACAGGAACATCAGGGTATATACGTGCAGGGCCTGTCAGAAGCACTACAAGCCCCAAGAAACGATTTTTTCGGCTATGGCATTTAGGAATAGTTTCAACGCTAATAAGTCGGTATGTCTGTTATGAGTCAGAAATTATCAGTGCTATCTGTTTTTCTTCGAATAAATTTCCTTTAAGTCATATCTTCATTATCCTGATCTATTATTTCAAAAGCGCTGGAATTTCCAACAACTGATAATGAAACAGATGTGCCCTTAGGTAAGTGCATTGCACTGAAAACAAATTGCTTATGGTAAAAAAACACATTACGATCTGGTGCAACTTTTGAGAACCACTAAATTGGATGATAGGTTTACCTAATGCATCAAATGTTATTGAAATACCCAAAACCTTTTTTTCCACCTGCATTTTAGCCAAATTCGGTCTTATCGCAAGCACCAATGTGAACTTAAGTTTCCAGAAATTTGTTCCAGTGACCATCAATCAGTTTAAGCCATTTTAATTATGTGTGCGATTATTATTATTAATTTTTCACGTATAGTTTATTATGCAAAGTTGTTCTATTTGATGTCCACTAACTACTCTTATATTTAATGATCATGCTTATGAATCACCTTGTATAAAAGTTCTACCGCTTATAAGATTTTTGCAAGTGTATTCCTGCATTCTATTTACTTTTTTTACTATTAAACTTAACAAACATATCAAAGGGACAAATGTTCTATTCTCTTATGCCTGACAAGACCTTTTAATGAGGCGATCTCGTATCTTCAACAAGGCGTATTCGTCTTCTCTCTTATGTCTGTTGTTTCCAGTTAAAATGTTGCGCAGACATAGTAGAAGACCCACGTCATGTTAGCGTGAACTCCGAATCACGGGGGGTTCTAACACTTCTACTCCAGGAGACCTCAAATATTTTCTGAAACATTTTATTGCTAATTTGAATACGAAAAGAATTAATTTCAGCTAATGAATTTTTTGAAACAATTATATCTTGCTGCCCATGGAAGTTCTAACACTACTACTCCAGGGGAGTCTTATTAGGCATAAAATGACCTCAAATATTTTCTGAGCCGTTTTATTGCTAATTTGAATAAGAAAAGAATTAATTTGGTTCATGATTTTTTTTAAACAATTATATCTTGCTGCCCATGAAAATTTTATGCAAAACTACAGAAATTCAATCAGGCATTAAATTTGTACTTTTTTCCTGTTTAACTATTCGATCTGTTGTAGTTTTTAAAATCTTCATGTGTGCATGAAAAGAAATCTATCCAGAGATTTTACTAAAATTCGTGGGGTATTTAGGAATGCTACTAACAAATAGCTTATAAATGTTAATACACACAAAATTATACAAGACGAGATATGCTGCAATCCAGTATACATATCAAGGCAACACGAATACTCAACATTTATATAAAAGGTATACTGACGAGAGTTGTAGTTACTGAAACTTCCAGCTGGTGCTCTGTGAATCTAAGTACTTCATTTGCAGCTCCACGGCATTTCCCATACATTAAATTAAAGTAATGTAAATTGTATGATTGTTAACTTTACTTACATTTTATGATTTGAGTCTTTAAATTTACATCTGTCAATTACTTTAATGTCATAAAGGCCCAACAACTATGATCAATATACCTTTTAGATAAATATTAAGTATCTGTGTTACCATGAAATGTGTACATTGGGTTGCAGTTTTAAATAGTAAGTGACGCCAAGCGTCGTGGTCCACCCTGTATACACATTTTCATGTTCAATCGATTTCATTTGCAAGAATGAAACTATCTGCTACTATATAGATAGTTGTAAGTAAGATTCAATTCCGTCTTGCTAACAATTTAAAACAGGTTCTTAAGCTATGGTTTATTAACATTTTCAAGCATGATTTTGCGTGTACGTCTACAATTTACTTCATATTTTACAATGTGGCATTGAAGTGTAGGCATTCCAAATATATTTAATTGCTTCGTAACATGACGTCGAATTACGAACGTGATTACTTACCAATAAAATGTTTTTGCGGCAAATATATTTTTACGTCCATAATGCGTTTGGGTGGGTATATATAAAAACAATATGCTACTGTCAGAGCAAATAAATTTTTATATAGCCTAGTCTTCCTTATTATATTATATATTTTTGTTAAATTGTTTGTTAGATAAACGTTTAACTGATATTGGTTTGCCATTTTTTGAAGGAAAGTAATTGTTATCGACTAAGACATCGTTCAAATTAAATAAATAATTTTGAGTAATATTGGGAAACTCAGATGCTTGTATGTTAAGATTATGACAGTAGCTACTAGAAACTTTGCATAATGCAAAATTTCCTTTCAAATATCAAAATGATTGAAATTCACCAGCTTTCTATATTAATGTTGCGCAACAAGTTCTTAGAGCTTAATGTTGTTATCTATTAAATTAAAGAGTGTATCGGCCATTAAACTTTTATTAAAACAACTAATTTAAACGAATGGAATCTTATCAACTAATATTAAATTGTGCTCTAATCAAAACTTTTTCAGCGGTTTGTCATTAATTCTAGAAGCCGTGGAGAATAGAAGTTTAACCTAATTAAAGCTGAATAATGCTCGATATGTTCGCTTCTTATTGTTTGGTAGTCATTAATTAATGAATGCCTCTAAAAACTTCCAGTCTGAAAATTTATTTTCAGTGGAGGCTGAAATTTATTTTGCAGCCAAACTGAAAACTTACACAAATGATAAAGGGTTAGAAGCATTACTTAACCGTTATATCTAAGGCTTTTTCAGTACTAGAAGGTGTATTTGATTAATTACAGCACTGGGAAAAGGTACGGTTTCCGCTAAATATTTCCAATGTTGCTTTCGATTTTGAAGAAGGGGATGTGGAAAGTGAACATTTTCACTATTTTGTTATTACTCCAAAACAATTTACTTTCTGTTCAGAAGAGATTGAGTAAATGGGGTAACGCTAACAGAAGTTCAAGAAGCTTCAAGAAGTGGATGGTACATATTTGAACCACTTGAGATGCGCTGATGATATTGAGTTGATAAGTAGTGACATAACAGAACTTGAGGTTATGCTGGAAGAACTAAACGAGAATTCAAAGAAAATAGGACTACAGATGAATTTGGATAAAACAAAAGCAATAAGCAGTCGTCAACAAGATATTATTATCGATGGTACGTCACTGGACAAAGTAGGGCAGTATACCTATTTGGGTCACACTGCAAGAAAAATCAACCCGCCGAAATTAAACGCAGAATAGCGCTAACCTGGGCAGCCTTTGACAAACTTAACAAACTATTAAGAGATAGAATGGTGCCAGTCCATTTACAACGTATATGGTAGCTGACTATTGCCGGTTACCACATACGGACTGGAAACCATGGCTTTAACGAAGAAGAGTGTGGAACAATTTAAGGTAACTCAGAGAGTTATGAAGCGAAGTATGTTAGGAATAAGTTTAAAAGACAGAATAACAAATATTGAAATTCTTGGAACTAATGTCACAGATATAATAAATCGCATAGGAAAACTAAAATGGGAATAGGCGGATCATATAGCTAGGCAAAACACGGAGAAATGGACATAAAAAATAACACAGTGGCGACCTAGAGAAACCAAGAGCCGTATTGGAAGACCTCAAAGAAGGTGAGCAGACGATATAAAACTCGTAGCAGGAAAGAAATGAATGAGAACGGATCCATACAGAAACGCATGAAAGAATTTTTAAGAGGCCTATATCCAACATTGGATGAACCCAGGCTGACGAAGAAGAAGAACAGTCATGTAGATCATGTAGGCAGGTCACCCAGTAATTGGTGTCTCTACAAATACATCTTAGCTAAGTCTTATTTTAATTACTACTACTACAGTATTTGATATGTCCGAAGGATGGATTGATAACACTCTAATCCACGTTGCACCATTAGCTTAATCGAGGATTCTACGCGATAAGTGATTCCGATACAATGATAATTTTACACTTTATGTCACGCTGAACTGTTTGGATTTGTCCTTTAAGGTAGGTATTTGCGCATCTCCTCTAATTTTTCATTGGTAACGAACCACGAGGTATTGGTCATTTTACATATGACTTTCAACTGAAACCTTTGGAGTATTTTAATTTTGGAGGTAGCTGCAGAACCGCACGGCTGTATTCCATAGCTCCATATACGTTTTAGTACCGCTTTATACAAAAGCACTTTGTTTTCTAGCGTTAGTAGCGAGTTCCTTCCAATTAGCCAATACAGCTGGTTGGGTTTAATGTTTAATTGTTTCTTTTTTTGCTTCAATGTGCGGTCACCAGGATAATTTCTTGTGCAGATTCATACCTAAATATCTAGCTTGCTTGGATTGAGGTTTAGTTTGTTCGTTTAAGTATTTGGCAGGCAGATGGATCTTTTGTGAATGTTATATGCGTTGATTTCAGTTCGTTGACCCTGATTATCTTTGTTTTATTATTTGTATTGTCGTTGCTAAAGTCGATACTGTTATAAGGTCACTATGTGACGCCATTAAGATGGTATCGTCACTGGTAAATCGGCAGTAAATATCAAATACAAGATTGGCGCCAGGATATTTCGTTGTAGTGTGGTACGCCTGATTGGTTGGTTTTTAGGCTTATTTGTTCACCATCGTATCTAACATGGTATCGCCTGTAATCCAGGTAGAATTGCAAGAGAAGATATATATTATGTGGCAGTTGTTGTTTGAGTTTGTATAATAGCTCTGGGTGCCAAACCTTATCAAAGGCTTCAGATACATCAAGAAAAACAGCTGAACAGTATATTCCTTCTTCGATAGCACAGTTTATTTGGCATATTGCTAAATACACCTGCTCTATGGTACCATGCTGTTTTCTAAAACCGAACTGAGTTTCCTTTGCACCAGTACTGGTTTTATTCTTTTAAGTAGGAACTTTCTAAATGGTTGGCAGAAGGCTGATTGCTCGGTATGAGGCTATACTTTCCCGATCGTTGCCGGGATTTACTATTTAAATAATTTGGTCTATATTACAGCAGGCTGAGAAATAATTCAATATAAATAAAACTATAGATTTCGTCTTAATCCACTTATATTTTTATAAAAAAAAAATACGAACGTTTTGAGCTTATGCCATCTTCAGGGGACGTTCTACAAAATAATTGACAATGAAAACAAACTTTATAACATATTAAAAATGACTTACAATTAACAAACAAACAAAATCATAAATAAACAGCACACACTAGATACAATTACCACGGTGGGTGCACCAGAACTGGCAATCAAATACGGCGGAACATGCGCGCCGCCGATAGGAAAAATTCTAAAAGGAGAAAAAGAGAACCACAATAAAAGTACTCAAGGGATCGGCAAACTTTTGAAATACTCCGAACCTGCAAATATTAATTGATCGTTTAAATTGACCTGTGACTTGTTAGACAAAACTATCTCCAAACACTCAGCAATGTTGAGCTTCACTCCTTTATCGAAATAATGTAAGATTCTACAAAAAGACTCCCTATCGTTTCAATTTTGGATTTTCTAATGCAATTATGATGTTTGCTATTTCTAATGTTGAAAGCTCTACCGGTCTGTCCTATATATGTAGCTCCACAATTGCAGGTCAAGCTGTAAACGACATTTTTCTGTAAGGAGCCAATTTGGTCTTTATTCCTAACCAAGAGAGTTTTCTGAAAGTTCGTTGAATACCTTTCCCGCAATTAAGTCCCATCCTGGAGCTTTTTTACCGTTGGGATCTTTTTCTATTACTTATTTGACTTCTTGTATTTTAAACATTTTTAGGGGAAGCTCCATTTGTAGGTAATGTGAATTTATGAAGCTGCAGTTTTTCATCTTCGTCTATTATTAGTTTAAGAAAGGGTAAACGTTTTTTCTAGTCCGCGAATACTTGTGTTTTTTCTATGTTTATTCTATCCCATACGCCATTTTCAAATTTTATTGGAGACTTATGTTGTCGGTCGATATTTTTTGTCACCTTCCATAAAGAGCAGTTTGTGTCTTTAGTTGCGGAGAGTTCGTGCAGGTAATTTTGGATGTATGCATTTTTTTCTTCTTCAAGAATTATTATGAAACTTTGTTTTATCTGCTTCTGTCATGCGGCGACCTATTTTGTAGTTTTCTTTAAATTTCATCTTTTCTACTATTCATATAGTGATTTTGGAGCAGGTTTTTGGTTGCATTTTGTTATCTGCAAGTGGTGTAACTGTCCAAGCGGCTTCATGTTAAATGATGGATTATAATGGTTTTTGCATAGAATGCTTATAAACAGACACCAATTTGTTTTAGTTATGCAGTGTTGATTCTTTGGATTTTTACACAATATTTGTTTCTAGCTTAACAAGTTTGGGGAAATGGTCGACTGATAGATCGATCACGATTGTATCCCTGGGTGTGAGAAAGGTACATCTTTTGTTATAAACAAGTCTAAAAGATCTGGATTTCGTCTTCCCTCTGTAGGCCAATATGTTGGTGCACCCATAGACAGAGGAGTTAAGTTGTTATATTTCATCGCTAGATATAGCTGTCTTTCTTATGGCGTTGGTACATTTAATCTGGAACCCCGTTATGGGTGTGTAGCCTTAGTCCCCTTCACTGGCGAATCTAGTACCCAGAGTTTGGAAGTATTGCTTATATAACTTTTTGATTTTGTTATCTGATCATTATGTTCTGTAGTAGGAGACTGTTGAGGGTTGTTTTTTGAGCTATACTTTGTGGGTTACCCAGTAATTTTTAAAGGTATTAGTAAACTGTTTGTGCATGCGTGGAATTGGCAATAACGTGTCTTGCGTCTTGGGTGAGTTTTGCTGCGCCTATATTTGCCTTTTTGCAAGATTCTGTCCTCTAAGGGGATGGAATATAACTTCTGCTGCTGCTGTTTCAGCACGGTATATCCTTTGTAAGTAGGGGAAAAGTGATTCCCTTTGCAGTTATATCATACTAATTCTTTTCTTTTTTCAGTACACGTGCATTCGCTGCTAAGTTCATTATCCACACATTTAACGCATCCAGGTTTTCTGTGGCAGTTATTTTTGGTATGTCCAAAGACTTGACATTTTATGAATTAGTGAATATCGTTTTTTATAAGGTTTTCAAAACGAATGAATGTGTGATTCAAGAATGAATGCAATAAGTGTTGCCATATTTAATTTCATTAGCAAACGTCAGAACTGCAGAAGAGGCTTTGGAATTATGTTGAAAGCGACTGCCAAATGTTTCACATTTTACACTCAAGCTAAATTAATATCATTGTAATATTATTATTTGTTATACCTAAGTATCAAGGTCTCAATATTTCGGAATTATACGAACGTATCTCAGAACTTTAAATTTTGTTTGCAGATTTTTCCACCTAATATAATTAGTTACCTAAATGAATAAAATGAATGTAGACAAATTTAGTTTAAAAACTTCAAATTAATATTTTTGAACAATTATATAGAAATGTGAGTAGAAACATACTTTTTCCGTTAGCAGACGGGTAACCTTACCGAGTTGCCCAATGTACCGCCATTATTAATTTATTAGTTATTCTAACTTTAAAAAAACCTAAAACACGTTTAAAAGAAAAAGTTCAATTGCATCCCCGACTGTCGATACCGTATTGTTGTAATTCTTGAAGTTTATTACAAGATGAAGTTTCAATGATTAGATATTCTCAGTCTGGCTGACAAATTCTGCATTTGCGGACCAGCATAAATTTGCCGTTGACCCTTACTATGTATTTACATAATATCGCTCGAGTTTGGGTCTCTTCGCTGGAGACGTTCAGAGGTTCAGAAACTTCCAAACAAAAATTGTTCGGCGTAAATATAACCAAATCGCTTTATGTTTGTTTAACCAAGTTGCTGCATGTGTTTTGAGAATTTGTGTCTAATACTATTCAAATTCGATAAAATATAATACTGCATATTTCTAATACATTTATAAATTCACGGGCGGAAACTAAAATGGCAAAAACTAAAAAAATATATATTTAACTGGATGTATAAAGATATGCAAACGTTTCCACTTATTGATTTCAATATCTGCAAATTATGGGGATTTTAAATTGAGAAATAGTTAACTTGAAATGAGACGAGTTAACTGCTAAAAAATTCACTTATAATTTGGGAGAGGATTTTTAAACAAATGGTGCAAGGTATATAAAAAAGGTTTTGTGTAAACTGAGAAAAATTACGTTCAAGACTAGACTTAATTGAGCACTCAAAACTTTTTTATCATCGCTATTGAATTTAGAATATAAAACTTAAATCCACTATTGACCCTCATTTAGAAAATCAAGTTATCTTTACAAACCTATAAATCATTTCAGTTCAGAAGTACCAGTACGAAATACCGCCCCCGATGATTTCCGCAAATCTAAGAGTAGTATCTGATTCTAACATGATCAGCGGCTATATGTCTAAGTATGGTTGAACTTGAAAGTCAGCTGTCATTTGTCAGTAAAATTGTTTGAATACTGCATGTAAAGAGGTTAAATATCGTCATTTTGACGTGCACACCGCAGTCGTAGCTAAACACATGACCGTAGATCTTGCCATGTTAATGCGTGTACAAATTTGCAATATCGTATCAAACATGCTCAGAGATTAGCTAATATTATTTGGCGGAAGTTCACAGCAGACTAAACCTCTTCATATTTTGGCAGCACACAACCAACGAAGTCGATTCATACCATTTACAAATTATTTTTTGTGCTGAGCTAGAACTGAACTTACAGTGCTTAATACTTATTGATCAATTGAATATCCTGTATAAAACGTAAATAGGACAATTTTTAACGAAGGTACAGACAGATCCATAGTTCCATATCAGACATTTTGAGTGTCGCATAGACCTGAAAGCTTAAAGTTGATTCACAGCTTTACAGAAGTCATTTACTGCCTCTAAATAATTATATTTGTTTCGGATGTTATTTTTCTTTCGTGAGTGTGAGCCTAATTTGGTTGAAATTAAGAAAATTCGCTGATACTCTGTAAAATCATCATAATGCAGTACCGTTTTGAATAAAAAAAATCCCAAAACACTCATGGGCCAAGAATTTAAGTTATGGGATTGTAGATCTATGTAGTATATGCTTTGATCTGAGTCGGATAGGTTATGTTAGGTGAAGTAAATACTCTAAATGATGCAAATCATAGTTTGGCTACGAACGTCGGCATTGCTCAACTTGCTGACAATTCTCCAGGACTGCGTGGGATGCCGAGCGTTGATATACAAAATTTTGGCGAAAAGGTTGATGGCGAAACGATACAAGAATTCCTTTATATATATACGATCGGAGATCGATATAAAATTCACTCAAACGAAGAGGGATTTGAAATTTCGGATGGATGAGCCCATACCAATTCGCCCACCGAGCACTTCGCCCACCCGTATTTTAGTACCATATTGCCTGTTGGAAGTCCACTTCGCCCAATTTTAATAAAGATAGATAGATAAAGGAATTTATTCAGATAAGTATATATACAAATGTAAATAGATTAATACGATATTGACGAGAAAAGATAACTGGTACGTGGTCAGTTTCTCTTGATTTTAAAAAGCAATTATATATTTCTAAATTAAATTGAATTAATCGTTGCTATTTTTATTTCATTTGTTTATACTTGATCGAAATTAAATTAAAAAAACTATTCTTAAAATCCAATGAATGGTTTTACTTAAGCAAGCATAATAATCCAACGCTTTACTCTTAATTAATTTTTTAATTTTTAATTTAAAAATATTCAAAGAAATATATTTCAAATCGATCGGAATATCATTCAACAGTTTTGTACATAACTAACTGGTATAGCCCTCCAACTAGGGATGGGCGCGTGACGTGAAAACAGTCGTGTCACGTCGTGTCACGGCGTGTCACTTCGTGAACGTGACTAATATTTGAAAATCGCAACGTGAACGTGAGTGAAAAATTTCCAAGGCGTGATCCACGTTTCACGTTAATTTCACGTTAAATATTTAATAACGAATAAAAAAACTGCAGGCTGCCCCGAGTGCTGATTACATATTATTTTTAAATCAAAATTTTAATGTGTAGATGCGTAGATGAACTTATTATTCTAATAAAAGTAATGTTTTGTTTTTTATACTCGGCTTAACGCTGAAAACGTTGATTACGATTTATTTTTTAACCAATTTATTGTGTAGATGAACTTATTATTCTAATGAATGTAATGTTTTGTTTTGTAAACTCGGCTTAACGCTGAAAATGTTAATTACGTTTTATTATTAAACCAAAAATGTATTGTGTAGATGTGTGTGTTTTTTAGAAAAGTAATGTTTTGTTTTGTATACTCGACTTAACACTGAAAATGTTGATTACGTTTTATTTTTAAACCAATTTATTGTGTACATGTGTAGATAAACTTATTATTCTAATAAAAGTAATGTTTTACTTATACCAATAAGGGAAACGTCAAATCCAATGACAGCGTTTGATATTAAAAGTAATGTCTTTGAAGACAGCTGCAAGAAATGTATTTGCGAGAAATTAGTATTTATCCCTTGTCGTCAGTTATTGTAGTAAATTTTCATTTGTTTCTTTTTATATCAACTATTCTGATTGCAACATATCACGTAAATTATGTCACGTGCAAAACATATATTTAGTTCTGTTTAGGGTTTTTTCATTGGTTTTAAATTTGAACATTCTGTTCTATCTGAATTTAAATTTTGAAATAAAAGGTGCGTGTCACGTCGTGAGCGTGAGTGAACGTGAGCGTGAACGTGCGTGAACGTGAGTGTTTAAAGCAAGCGTGAAACGTGCGTGACGTGAGCGAAAACTCACTCACGCGCCCATCTCTACCTCCAACGCCCAAAATAGGACCACAACTCCGAAAATCCTTTCATGAGAACTCAGTTAAAGTACGTTTACGTGGCCGGACATTTCGTCCAATGACCACTTCCGTCCACCGGCCACTTTTCCCACCTGTCTTAATAAAACGTGGATACCCCGTTGTTAAGGTCGTCAGGTTATACAGAAATAGAATCCCTAATCCATTGTGTTCAGTAGTCTTAACTAAAGTAGAAAAAACTAGCCACATATTTAATCTCACAAGATTCAATCATTGTATAATTTCCGTGAAACCTCGAAAGAAAACAGATAATATCCCGCAATGTCAGAGATATGGACACACGCGGAATTATTGCAAATTTGAACCTCAATGCTCCAAATGCACAGGAAATCATCTGTATAGTGATTGTCCGAAAAAGTCGACCACAATGTGTTAACTGTGGGGAGCAGCATCCAGCAAACTAGAAAGAATGTAGCTATTTTACAAAGAATTTTAATAAAGCTACTAACAATACGACAACAGCAAATTCTGACAACAATTCGAATCGCCCACGTTATACCAGAATAATAACAAAATTTTCGTACAGAGGCGTTGCAGCCAAAATACATGAAAACACAACACACAATAATACTAGCAATAATAATAATAAAGTATTTATTTCACTTTAAATAATAACAAAAATCTACATTTATAATAAAACCAACTTGCTATCAAGTTAAAGTGAAAATCACAAGGCGGAGTTCAGATGTCAAGTACAAATACAAGACCCTGATCTTCCACTCAAACCTTGACAATACAAGTGAAAGTAACACTGACATCTTAACTAGAATTATTAAAACGATCATAGAATTAATTATACACCTACCTAGATTAAATAACGCCATATCTTACAACATTTATTCCAGTACCCTTTCAACATGGATCAAAATAGAACAGTGACAGTACATAATATGACTGTAGGAAACGGGAATGCAGGAGGAATTTTTGTGCAAGGCACAACGTCATTGATGTTGCCTGTATCTCAGAAACCCACCTGATTCAAAATGAGACATTTAAAATGCCTGGGTATGAAGTACATAGAAATAATAGTTTAGCAGAAACTGCTGTTGGGGGAGTAGCAAAATTAATGCACTCGTTCCTACTCAACATAAAATTAGGTCTAGAAATAACGCCGATTGACCAACAGCTCAGTGACAATAGTAACGTAAATATTCGCGGTTGATAAACAACCAAACAAAAAACTAATTTTTCAGGACCTCCACGATTTATTTTTACAAGAGGAAAAAAATGTAATCGAAGATTTCAACTGCAAAAACACCATATTGGGTTGAAGGGCTGGAAATCCAAATGGGTAAAAAACATATGACTATATCTCCACATTAGCGATGCAACTGTCCGCTCCAACTGAACATACACATTATCCATACCGAAAATATCATGAGTCAGATATATTGGATACAGTACTTCATAAAAATTTTACCAAACCCATACAGAAACAGTTGTCACAGAATTGGGCTCGGACCATTTACCGGTGTTAATACCCTTTTTACACACATCGCAGTACAATCCACCTACACCTAGTCTAATACAATAATAGACTAAGAAACATTTCAGAATCACCTAGATTCAAATATCAGAGCACCTAAAAACCTTGTTAACACTAAAGCAGTTGATCAAGCCATAACTAATTACATAAATGATGTAAAACTTAGTGTAGAGCAATATACAATTACACAAAGTAAGAAAAGAGGATACGATCATATGCAACCTACCCTATACAATCCTACAACTAATTAAAACAAAAAATCAAACTCGATGGACGTGGCAGGCGACTAGGGAAACAGATTTAAAAACGAGACTACATCAACTAATCCACCAAGTCAAATGAGAACTGGATAATTATCGATTACAGAGGCTATCAGAATTATACACAACAATTTGAACCTCCTAAAACAATCTGTTATAATTCCCTCACTTACGCATAATAACAAAACATACTCCACTCACAAAGCAAAATCTGAAATAATTGCATCACAAATTGTAGAAAATTGCAAGCCCGCTCATATTACTCCTCAAACAATAGACACTGTAGAACAAATGACAAACTACGTTTCTTATTACTTACAACGAACCACGGTGCCATTTAAACCAGCATCTCCACGAGAAATACAAAGATTCTTTAAAAGCCTGCAAATTAAAAAATGCCCAGGACCAGACATGATTCCTAATATCATTAAAAAAAATAACAAGAACATCCTTGGCATTCTTATCTTCTACAATAGACGCCTGCTTTAGATCAGGGAAAGATACAAGAATTCCCAGTAGTTACGTAAGTCTTTTATCTACAATATCGAAATTGCTAGAGAAAGTGATATACCCACGACTTCAAGAGTTTGTTACGAGCCAAAATATTCCACCAGTTTTCCAATACGATTTTCGTGAAAAACATGCCACCAACCCGTACGCATAACGGAAACAATTGAAAATGGATACGAAGAAAAGAAATACACAGTTGTTGCTTTTTTCGACTTGCAGCAAGCTTTCGACAAAGTGTGGACGATTGGGTTATTATATAAACTGCTGCAACTTAATACTCCACATTACCTCATTAAAATACTCGCTTCATTTTTGAATGATAGAACATTTGTCGTGCGAATAAATTCTACTCTTCCGATCACGAGAAACATCCAAGCAGGCGTTCCACAAGTGAGCATTCTAGGGCATTATTGTTTAATATCTACAATCTACATCCATGGTATACCAAAAACAACAAATGCAAAGTTATCATTATTTCGAGATGACACTGCCGTGTTGGCACAACACTATAATCTTGAAACAGCAATTTTGTATTTGCGAATAGCAGTCGATCTGTGAACAGAGTGGTTTCAAGAATGGGGAATCACAGTAAATCGTAGTAAGTGTGAGGCAAAGATTCTTACGTTTAGAAGAGTAAAAGACCCAACCAAGCTGAAAATAAATGAAAATTCAACAGACTAGAATATAAGCGCTTCGGCAGTCAAATACTTAGGAGTGTATTTATTTTATGTTAAAAAGCTAAATCAAAGTTATGCGCTCTTGGGGACCTTGTACCCAGCCATAAACAAGAAATCTACAGTGAAAACCGAATGCTCTCTTTTAATAAACAAAGCTATATTAAGATCTATTATTAGTTATGCATGTCCTGTATGGTGCAATACTAGGAAGACACAAATGCAAAAATTACAAACTTTTATAACACAGTGCTACGTATTATAATAAACGCTTCATGGAATGTCAGGAACCATCAAATCCACGAAGAGCTTGAAATACATACTGTGTATCAACATATTAAGAAAGTGACTAAAAATTTCTTAAGAAACAATGCAAAATGTGTGCTAGTCCGGTACATTACAATAGCGAAAAAAAAACAATACATAAACGACTGATACC